>PVLD010007379.1:0-92052 GCA_004027595.1 Dinomys branickii | reverse complement strand
CCTCCCTTCTTTGGGCTCTTGGTTTGGCTTGTTGCTCTTTTTCTAAGAGTTTGAGGTGTATCATTAGGTTATTTATTTGCTCTCTTTCTATTTTCTTTGTATATGAGTTCATTGCTATAAATTTCCCTCTGAGGACTGCTTTCATTGCATCCCACAGATTCTGGTAGGTTGTACTTGCGTTTTCATTTATTTGTAGGTAGTTTTTAATTTCTTCTTTGACTTCTTTTGTGACCCATTGGTTATTCAGGAGGTTGTTGTCTAATTTCCACGTGTTTATGTGGTTTTTGGAGTTCTCTTTGTCATTAATTTCCAATTTTATTGCATTGTGGTCCGATAATATGCATGGGATAATTTCAGTTCTTTTGCATTTAGGTAGATATGCTCTATGGGCTAGAATGTGGTCTATTTTGGAGAAGGACCCATGTGCAGCTGAGAAAAATGTGTATTCTGATGTTGTGGGGTGGAACACTCTGTATACATCTACTAAGTCCATTTGTTCCCACTTTTGGTTCAGGTCTGTTATTTCTTTGCTGAATTTCTGTCCAGTTGACCTGTCTCTTTGCGTCAGAGGGGTGTTTATGTCCCCTATTACAATAGTGTTATTATTTGATTTTTTACGTCTGTTAAGATTTGACTTGTAAAGTTAGGTGCTCCATGGTTTGGTTCATAAATGTTTAGGATTGTTACCTCTTCCTCTTGCAGCTTTCCCCTAACTAGTATGTAATGGCCTTCTTTATCTCTTTTGATTGTTTTTGGTTTGAAGTTTACATTGTTTGGAAACATAATAGCTACCCCTGCTTTTTTCTGGGGACCTGTTGCATGGAGAATTGTTTTCCAACCTTTAACTTTCAATCTGTGGATTTCCTTTTGAGTAAAATGTGTTTCCTGTATACAGCATATTGTTGGATTGTGTTCCTTAATCCACTCTTCCAATCTTTTCCTTTTGACTTTTGAATTGAGGCCATTGACATTAATGGTTATCATGGTTATATGTTGGCTTATTCTAGTCATGTTATTTACTTGTTGTTTTCCTTCTTTTGCTGACTGTTTACTTGCTTGTTCTGTTTAGGGAGTTATTTCTATTGTTCTTGGAATTGTGGTCTCTTTTTGCTCTGTCTACAATATCTTTTAGTGCTGTTTGCAATGCTGGTTTGGCACTCATGAAGTTCTTCAGTTGTTCTTTGTCATGGAAATATTTTATTTCTCCATTGAATTTGAGGGATAGTTTTGCAGGATACATCAGTCTGGGTTGGAAGTTGTTTTGTCTCAGAATCTGTAATACCTTGCTCCAAGCTCTTCTTGATTTCATGGTTTCCGTTGCCAAGTCTGCTGTGATTCTGTTGGGCTTTCCTTTATAGGTGATCTGTTTCATTTCTCTAGCAGCTTTTAATATTGTGTTCTTTTGCTGGATATCTGGGATCTTGACTATTATACGTCTGTGTGTGTTTTTCTTTGGGTTATGGATCGTTGTGGTTCTATATGCCTTGATTAACTGAACTTCAGTATCTTTTACCTTGTTTGGGAAATTTTCTGCTATTATTTCAGCAAATATTCTTTTTATATCGTTTGTGAGGTCTCCTGCTGTTTCACTCACTCCTATTACTCGAATATTGTTACATTTTGTCTCATCTTGGAGCTGTTGGATTGACTTTTCTTGTGTCTTTGATGATACGATGAGATCCTTCCTTTCATGCTCATAAGCTGCCATGCTGTCTTCAAGTTCTGAAATTCTATCTTTGGTTTCATTTAAGCGGTTTTGCAAGCTTTCAGTGTAAGTTTTCAAATCCTGGCATTCTCTTTGGACCTGTTTCATTCTTGGGAATTCATTCCTAAATTGCTCTTGTAACGTTTCCATTTGTTTCCTATGTTCTTCTAGTCTTTTATCTATTTCTTCTCTATGTACGAAACATTTCTTCCATTATTGTTTTCAGTTCGTTTTTTGTCTGAGAGATCATTGCAGGTATGTGGCTTATTTCTGCTTTAAGCTCTTTTATGGCCTATTGGATCTGTTCATTTCGAATGCAATCATTTCATAACTTGCAGGTATGTGGCTTCCTGGTTCCCCTGTATCCTCGCATTCAGAACTTGTTGTGGGTGGGCTTGAGTTGTGAGACTGCGTTTTGTTCCTCTGTTTTCCCATTTTTGGGCATCAGATTCAAAATGTTGAGCTCTAAATTCCCCAGGCAGTTCAGCACGCAAAGGTCTGCTGCAGAGGCTGCTCCAATGACTCCTTCTCTTTGGGAGAATGTCCCTTAAGCTGTCTGCTGAGATTTCCGCTTCTACTCCCTACCCCAAGAGCTGGGTGGGGCGCATAAACAGCTCGCCACCCCAAGGACCTTGCAGGCAGGGGGCTGCTCAGCTGTTCCTCCCTGGGTGGAGCTCCTCCCCCACTCAAAAATCCCGTCGGGGCGCCCAGCCAGCTCTTCTGTCCCAGGGACTGTGCAGTCAGTAGAGCTGCTTGGATGTCCCTCGCTGGGCGGAACTTCTTCCCGACTCAAAAAAAAAACTGGTCAGGGCGCCCAATCAACTCATGCTGGGATCGTGCAGGCAGGAATGCCGCTCAGATGTATCTCCCTGGGTAGAGCTTCTTCCCGACTCAGAAATCCTGCTGCGTGTTCACTCGGCTCACCCGTTCCGAGATCTGTGCCTGAAGGAGATCCTGACGCTCCAAGGCGCTTCTCCGCCTCCTCGGTGTTCTTGCAAGAGCCGCCCACCGCAGCTGCCGCAGTACCCGCGGCGCCGGCTGCGGGGGCGCAGCTCTGAGCGGGATCCCGGACCGCTGCCCAGATTCGCGCAGTCTGTCTGACGAACGCATTCTCTGAGTTTGCTCTGCTCCGCCACCTCCAAAAATCCCTGGCTTCAGCCGCCTGGGAGCCGCTCGGGTTCAGGAGCTGGGAGGGTCCGTCCTGCCGCAATCGCACTCGGTTGTATGGGGACTCAGCCTAGCCGCGGCCCAAGCACAGCGCTGATGGCCTCAGGCGCCCAGCTCTCAGGGCACACTCACTTCTCACTGCGGCCAGCTGACCGGTTAATGCTCAGGCAGCGGAGAACAACACGTTCAGTTGGAATTTCTCATCCGTGGACCCGGCACCTGCGTGCAAAGGATCGGTCTCTGGGAGAGTTTCCCTGTGCCGCTCACCTGGTCGCCATCTTCCCGGAAGTCCTGCATTGTATTAATTTTCAAAGAGCAGTAATATAAAACATTTATTAAATTCAGATTGCTATATTTTAAACAGTAATTATGCAATAAAAGCATAACTTTAAAAAAGTCACATTGTAACATGTAAAATATAGTAGCAGTTTTTGGCCTGAGGAGGATTTATATATCTTAGTATTTATGTTATGAAGCTCTTTTTACAATAACTTGAGTAGGAGTCAGTTTGGAGAAGGATCAATTTTTTTAGTAATATTCAGCATGCATTTAAATATCAATAGATTTTCAGCACATTTTCACTAAGTCAAAATATTTATATACACATATAAATATATAGATAGTATATGCTATCTATAGGATATATATGGGTGGTGTAATCTTTATAAACAGAAAAATATAAGGTACTGTTATGTTACAATAAGTAAATGGAGAAATTTATTTTTCTTTAGAAATTTAATCTAAAACTGCCATGTGATCAATAGCATAGATTCATTTAAGCTAAAAGATTCAGACAGTAAAACAAAATGCACAAAATTCTAAATTTATTGGTGATTAAAAAGTCCTCACTGTCAAGATAGAAGAAAAAGAAATCACAAGTCTTGCATGGAATTTATTTTCCAGAGCTGTAGTGCTGCTGACAATCGGGAGAAATAAATTATGCTTTCTGAGACACTTTTTTATTTTGTCAGTTATAATAGTAAAGAATTATGACTATTCATGAAAATCATTCATGTTATACCAAGTGGTTATCATACTACTTATAAACATATCACTTTAAAATACTCTTTTTTATTTTAAAGAGAATAAAAAATTTAAAAATAACCGTAAAAATGATATACAATTTCCGAACAAGATGATAGAAAATTAACAATGATTGTGACATTGCATATTGTTATCTTCAAAGTAATTGTTCAGATAGTCTTTTTTAAAATGTGCCCTTTCAAATAAACTTGTCTCACAACTCCTAAGTACTTATTTGGGGGGAATGAAAATTGTTATGATAGGAATAGCTACGATTTTTGAATTATTTACCCCTGCCTAGTATTTTATATGGAATATTTGCTCTTAGTGCAGCAGCTGTCAGATTGGTTCTATTATTATTACAAAAAAGACACTGAGGTTTAGAAGTTTAAGAAATGTCCTAAAACTTGCACAATTAATGATGATGATGTGGTTAATGATTCAATAATACCCCAACCCCCCCTGCTTCACTATACATGATTTAGATAAGAGGAAGAATGGCAATTTCCCAAAGCCTAGATACCTGTTTTTGACTCTACTGCTTTCTGGTTACCCACACACCACACAGCCATGACAGAAGCTTCCTAGCAAGATGGACGGCATACATACCTGGCCATTACTACAGAAAGAAAGTGTGTGAGAATTATGACAAGTTCTCTCAGCACTCTGTGTCCCTTTCCTGGAGAATATGGTCTAATGCCTTGTAAACTGATTGAGCAAATTCCACAACTTTTCTTCCTTGTATATGAACATGCGTGGGTGTCTGTGTGAATTGATTGCAGGTGTGTGAGCTTTATATGTGATGTGTGTATATATGAATACTATATTCATGAGATTTTTTTGTGAGTGTAGTTTATGTGTTCCATGTGTCTGTGAGGTATTTATATGTATTGTGTGACAAATTATATAGGAGTGTGTGAGTGAAATGCATATATGTGGCTATGTTTTGTGGGTCTCTGAGGTGAGTGTGTTGAGGTATGTGGGGTGTGTGTGTGTGTGTGTGAAGAGTGAATATGTTAATGTGTTCTGTGTGAGGTGAACATGACTTTAGAGCAAGATGGCGGAGTGGTAAGCAGCAGAGAAAGAGCCTCCCTGAGAGTCGCCATCCAGACGCAGGAATAAAACAATATGAGGTGAATGTGTGTGTTTCTGTAGCATATGGTAAATATGTGGTATGTGTATTTGTATGGGGTGCATGCAACTTCATTCATTGCTTCTGGGGCTTGAGTCATGTATGTGTTGTGTGGGTGGGAGGAAATAGAAAGGAGAAGAGAGTAGCAGTTGGACAAATAGACATGGGTGGGTGATCTTTGTTCACTGGAATAGTTATGACTGAATGTGCTGTTGACTTGAACTTTGGAGTTTGGGTGAAGCCCCACCCAGCTCTGTAACTAACAAATATTTGCAAGCAACTAAACCTGCTAACAGCTTAGTTTTCTCATCCCTGCAAGGAGAGAATTTTTACTTTAAACAACTGAAGGGGCAAACAATTTTGATTCAGGTTGAAGCTACTCACATACTGTAAAACATTACAAAGATGTAAAATATTGCATATTTTATGAGGAGTGGAATCATTTTTCTAACATCGTTTGAAGTTCCAAAACAACAAAATAACATGCAGGGCATTATAATGAGAAACTTCTTATGTGCTTCGAATTTAGGGGAAATTTTAAAACAAATTTCACTGACAGTGTATCATATACTGTATCAAAAGAATGACACATGATCTAGTTAATGGCTTTTGCTTACGAAGCACTCATAGTGTTAAATTCATAGAACATACAAGCCCATCTTACCTAGAGGCTTTGGCCTAAACTAGGGAGCAACAAATTGAATCACATAATATGAATTTGACAGAAAATGTTTTCCAAATAATTAGTTTTGGACATATTGAAATGAATTGAAAATATATACTTGATTGTAGTTCCTCAGATGATTAAACATAGAGTCACTGTGTGATCCAACAACTCTACTCCTACATATCTACCCAAGAGATTTGAAAATACATAACTACACAAAACTTACACACAAGTGTTATAGCAGTGATTATTCATGATAGACAAAAAGTAGAAGCCATCTGAATGCCTACCAAGTGATGAATAGAGGAAGTGCGATGTATTACTATGAGAAACATAGTTTAAGAGTAACGTAATTCAGTACTAATACATGCTGTCACATGGATGAACTTTGAAAACATTATTTCAGGTGAAGGAAGCCAAAATGACATGGTGCATGATTCACTTTCTATGCAATGTTCAGAAGAGACAAGTCCATAGAGACAGAAAGTAGACAAGTGGTTGCCTAGGCCAGGGGAGGGGGAAGGAAGGGTCAGGGAGTGAGAGCTGTGGGGTGTGAGGATTTTTACACATTAGTGGAAATGCTCTAAATAGGGGGTAATGCATGTACAACTCTTAATATATTAATGTTATTGAATTGTACTCTTTAAATGGGTGGGTTTTGTAGTATGGGTATTATTTCTCCAAAAATCTACTAAAACAAGATACAAAACAAGCAGTGAATCCTTTCTATTTATTGAATCAGTAATTCTGGCAGGAACCAGTCATGATCTTCACGATACAAACCAACACACACACACACACACACACACACACGGTCACATAGACAGGAGAAGAAGCACTTACTTTCACAAAGCACCTTAACCCACAAAGTCTGCCTGTAAGCTAACCTGTTGTCAAGGACAAATGACCAGGGCCAAGGAAATAGATGAGTGACCCTCAACTCTTTAATAAATAGGGATTTAGTGTGGATGCAGCAGACAGTGCTAAGTGTGAGGTGGAAAATCATGCTCTCTTCCTCATTCTGCCCTTCTGTCCCCTCCCTTCTCCTGTCTCCTCCCCTCTCCTCTCCTTTTCCTTCTTTTCTTCTGTCCCTCTCTCCTGTCCACTTGTCTGTACCCAATATTCTCCACAAATGGATACTGTAATGAATTAAGTTGAAATTACAGCTCAGTGGGAATTTGGAGCCACTGTTTTATTGATTGTGAAGTATCTCCTGAGATAAGATTGGGAAGGTACAAGGTGGGGTGAACCTTCTGTGGCTTAATTGGTAATAGGAAGAATTTTTATATGTAGATTCCTTCCTTGTTTCTTCCTCTGTAAATTTTCAGAACATCTCCGATGCTGCAGAATAGTGTGCTGTGCTTATCCTTGTATTATTTCCACCCTCACCACCTCCACATACAAATATCCTATTCACCTGGTTTCAGATGCTCTTCCAAGGAAATGATTTATATTCCCATTATATCCTCACATATAATCACTGGCTTTGAAAACTTGCTTTGCTTAACATTTAATTGAGGAATAACCAGGTCAATATGAAGCTGTGTGAAATGAACCAATAGGTGTATCTTGCAAGTTTCGATGGTCAAATGTTAGATAACACATTTTAAGAAATTAATCTTTCTATAAAGTGTCTTTCTGCCTTGAAATTTTTTTTGTAATATGACATTTCAATTCTAATTGCTATTATTAAATATTGGTGAATTTGTTTTGAATAACCAGTCAGATAAGTGGTGTGTACATATTGTGCAGCACTAAGATACTTATTTGCCAGGAAGGAAGCGCTGGCTTAACAAATATACATCGTATCTTTTTTTGTCACCCTTATATTAAATGCATTTGTATTTCTGACAGTTGGCATGATTTAATTTTTTTTAAAAAACATGCAATCAGATCTGAATTCGCTATCTGTCTTGGTTACCTTTCTCTCGTTGCTGGCACAAAATACCCAATGCCCAAAATGAAGGAAGGAAAGATTTATTTAACTTACAGTTTGTGGAGTTTTCAGTCCATACTTGGCTGGTTCTGAGGCAGAGTGGCACATGGCAAAGGGCAAACTTTCATGGCAGCAAAGCACAGCAAAAACCACAAGAGCAAAAGGGAGGAATGGCAGCAAGCAACCTCTTTCTACCTCCCTTGCATTGTAAACAGGCTCCCCCCAGCCAGGGGGGTGTAGTCCTCCTTTACCACCCTTAGAGATAATCTCTGCACCCTCCACTTCCACAGGCTCAGGATGTGTACAAAGTATCACTCAGCTAAACCTCTAGACTCCCCAAGTTGACACAGTGTAACAACCATAACACTATTGAAATAAAGTACAAAATTATTGGAACTCTAGTTATTGGAACTTTTGAGATTTGTACAATGGTTCAGAAGATAAGTTTTCATAATTCCTCTTCTGTTGAAAATAATTGACAAACTAGTATAGTCTTGAGATTTCTCTTAAATGGCATACAATCATAAGGAAATAAACAGGCCCCACTAGCCTCTTAGTTATATTAACTGTGTCATCTATTTTAAACAGAGATTAATATTAGGCCTAAAAGTTGCATATAGTATTTTGCAAAACAAAGTTCTCTCAGTGTATTCTGCATGCTTATCATGATACAGCTTGAGCACACAACACAGATATTTTGTGCAATTCAAGATTCTGAGCTGGTAGGTATGAGTGTTTATGTGGTTTACTGGTGGAGACTGATGTACATATGAGAAAATACGGAGAACGGAGAGTTTTTCTAAAATCGTTTTTCTGTGGCTTAATTTAAATAGTATACCCTTGGAAAGAATGATTGCCCAAAGGCAGGGACTAATCTATGTACCTTCCATGTTCTTGAGTGATCAAGTCAGATTTCACTTTTAAAGAGAACCAGACTCTGGGAAAGAGTTCAGGCACCAAGGGGCCCATTAAACACTGTGTACTTCCTTACATATTTGTACAGGGGAGGGATAAGAAAGAATGACAAGAGGAGGGAGAAGAATCTGTTGCTGAAGGCTTTAGTCAATCTGATAAGAAAATTCTAAGCTGAGATGCTCTTCACAGTTCAAATTTAGGTGAGCGGCTGAACCCTAATGCCTTCTTGTTGACCTGATCTTTGGTGCTTGGATGAGGTGACATGCTTTAGCTAAGACAATTTGCAAAGAGGACTGAGAATTGAGAGCACTTCCTGAACTTAATGAAATAAATTTGCTTCTTGAAAGGAAAGCATTACAGCCTGCACTACATTTGCCAAGATAGTTCGGAAGCTGCAGGCACAGAGAAACACCACATGCGTAGATTCCTTCATTCTCTCATTCCTCCCTCCTTTCTTTCTCTCCCCCCACCCAGTGCTTCTTTAAAGTGCTTTGAAGACATACACTGTTACTTATTACGAGAAAGGAAGGGAAATGATCATTTCCATAAAATACAATTATTCTTGCAAGATCAAGTTATAAATTAATTATTATACTCCACAGTCAAATGGATTTCCTTGGGAAGTCAGTTCCTTATACCTAATGACCAAGCACTCCTGTGGCAGACCCTATCTGTGTGATGGTGGATCCTGATAGCAAGCTAGAATGTGAGAGAGAAGATCCAGACAACATTAGTTTTTGCACTGAAATAAAGAATATTTTGATTGTCCATTAAATATGGCACCATAAACTTTTCTTAACTCTATTAGAAGTTACTAACATATGAAAAAACTTTGATTTGAAACACTTTGCCTATTACTGTTTTAATAAAATAAGATATTATTAACCAATGTGTATAATAATTCCTTATTAAAATAATTACATTCATTTGGGTTCGGGTATTATTTGGTTGGCTGTTTACTCATCTTTTATTTCCTTATTCAACTATTGCATGGCTTAAGCATACACAAAACATTAAATTCTAGAGAAGACAATTCAGGGATATATGAAATCAATATTTAAAACTGGCAATAGAATGTCCTTACTCATTAAATACTTGTTTTTTTTTAAATCAAGTAATTACAATGAAACAGCCTATGTAATTAATGCAAACTACTAACTAGGAGTCTTCATGGTTGTTTAAAGTTATGGTTAAGTATGCATGCTTTTTATACAAAGATTACTCAAAGCACTGATTTCTGATTTTAATTTTCTGGTTCCACTAACTACTGGAATTAGTTCACTGTAGAGATAATTTGCATCAGTACAGACTTGAGAAATTAGGATAGATTCTGAGGTTATCCTGTGACCAAAAGTGCAATTCTTTCATTGACCACATATATATTTACTAATATATATTAGTAATACATACATATATATTTACTACTTTCATTACTACATACATGTATTAACTACATAGGTATTGTTCACATATACGTTTACATACTCTACTAAACATAGTCCTTTAAGTTGAGCAGTTCTTCTAGTTCATTCCTCTTAGTTCTGAAAGTATGTGGGCAAAAGTTAATCATGTTGCTGTAGGTAATTTGAAAAGTATACCTGGGCAAGGGAAGGGAATATTGGATTTTTTTTTCCTCCTTGGAAATTATATGTTCTTTGCAGCACTGCTTTGACAGTACTTTTCATGTAAAACCTACTGTACTTTGAAAAGAAATTCAATATGAAGAATTTTGTTTTCAGATTTAGATATTAATAATTGATGCTTTTTAACTTGTCTTCAAAAGTCTAGGTAATTCTTTTAAAAAACTGTGCAGCATAAGCTATCAGTATTTTCCAATCTAATGATCAATTTGTGTGTTCAAAAGTGCTCATCTTAAGTGATTATTTTGTGTAAGAATAGAACTATAGTTTTGTTCATTCATGCAACAAACATTTCCTGGGGACACATGTTCTTTTAGTGCCCACACATAGCACAGGCTTCATTTTTGTTGCTTATAAACTGCCTCCCAGGACCTCAAGAGCCCGGGGCATAGTTGGGCATAGTTCTGTCCACTCTCGTCTTTTGTTTTCCTGTCTTAATCCTGCAATCTCCTTCTGGTCATTATTCTTTCTAATCATTTCAAAATCCTGCTTCCCAAGGCAATCCATCTGGCTTTTCTAATCTTTTGACTTCCCATTACTCATTATTTCAGTTCCTTCTAGCGGCCCCCAGTTGCTTTCCTAACCAGGTTCAATTACTTACCCTTATCTCGAAGACCATTCCCATTCTGCTTCTGCATGTGTCGCTTCCGTTGTCACCCCAATTCCTCCTCCTGCTCCCATTGCTGGATACAAGCACATTTCCAAAGTACGAAAATACTTCGGCTTTATATAATGCCATTGCCTTAAAGTGTCTTAATCTCTCTCCCTGATCTTCATAGAGAAGAAAGTACTGTAATCGGGCTGTGGTTCAGATTTCACCAAGACAACTGCCAGTAAAATCTTGTGTTTTGCTCTCAATTTCTTATAATACCTCAATTTCTTTGCCTTATATTCAACATGTTTTGCGAGCTCTCGAAGGGTGGCATTAGGCAGCTGTCCTGTTTGCAGTGGCATGCTCTGTAGTAACAAGCGGTTATTCTTAACCAATCATAGACACAGCATGTAAGCACCAATAGTGACTTTTGTCATATAAGAATCCAACTTCCCCTTGGTGTAGAAAACCAATTTAGCACATCTTGTTCCTTTTCAAAGGCCTGAAAGGAGAGGGCATCTACTCATAAGATAAGCTCTGTCCTTGCAGCTTAGGATTCATTTTTGGAAAAATGATTCTTTAGGCTGAATTCTGTTTTCCTGCTACTTCCTTTCCTTGGTAACAGGTGTGTAGCTGGGAGGATTAAAAAATAATCTTAGTCATCTCACTTTGCTTTAATACCGGGCCATATTTCCTCATTAAACCTTTTGGTTTGGGGTTGGACACCTGTATCAGTCAGGGTTTACTAGAGAAACAGATTTAACACAAGATATACAAATGTACAACAAATTACCTATTCGGCTTACAGTGGTCAGTTACAGGGTTAGAAGAGGAAGCGTGCAGAGGGTGTCTGCACACTGGAGATTGAAGAGCCCAGGCCTGGGGCCTGGAGCTCACCGCAGTGTCCGTGCAAGTCCGTATCAAGGGCTGTTGAGTCTGCAACAAAATGCTGATGAATCTACGATGAAGGCCAGAGAGCCAACACCAGAACGCTGAAGAGTCCCAGGCGGAAGTGGAACAGTCTGCACCGGAAGCCGGGAGACGACCAAGCTGAAGGTGAAGACTGGAGCTCCCCCGAAGAGCTCGCAGCCGGTCCCTCCTCACTTCCTTTTTATAGTCTCCCAGCTCTGGGGAGGTGGGGGCTGGTCCTCTACACCCACACCCTCCGCATGCCTTCCTCTTGCACAGGTTTAGAATGAATACAAATAAGCACCTTGGCTCCCTTCTGAGTCACATAGTTAACCTTCTAAACTTCCCAAATTAACATAATAAACAACATCCCAGAAGGGTAAGGGCGTGTCCTTTTTACCTCAAGATTTACAACTGCTGAGTTACTTAGCCAAACCTCTAGACTCCCCAAGTTGACATAATGTATCAACCATAACAACACCTAAATTGCTTCAATAATTCCACTTGCTGCAAGGTTTTGGAGAACTTTTCATTCTCTCGTCTGGATGTACCTGAAATGATTTCTTAATGGGCAGAATCCACAGGACTACCCAGGTGTGGCCTCTCAGTGACCATGTTTAGGCATTAATGTTGAGGATAGTTTTTACAGCCTTAAAATCAGTGAAAAATCAATGACTTTGTCTTTTATCCATCAGTGACTATTAAAGCTCACCTTCATACTATTCTAGTTACTAAAGTATTCACAACCTCAAAGACAATTGAAAACATATAATAAAATATGTAACCATATTTAAGAGTCTGACTTGGAAAAATACTTTGTTCTCTAGTCTGGTATTTTGAAGAACTATTGAGATGTCACTGAAAGTATTTTTAGAATTCTCAAGTTGCTTGCACATGAGCACTTTGGGAATTGTTCAGTGAATATATCTCCTGAGCACTTTGTTCCTTGAAATTATCAAATTCCTCTTGGAATTTTTTTTCTCTCCATCTTGTGTGGGTGGGACTGGGTCATCAACAGCACAGTTAGAACTTTCTTTTTTCCTTTTAGTGAAATGCTATGTTCCATTTGCAAAAATAAAATTTTAGTCCACTTTGTTACTCTTTTAGAAGTTCCAGAATCCTCTGAGTGTCTCTCTTGATCTAGCAGCACTCTCTTGGGACTCTGTATACATGTCATCAGGAAAAGAATTTGCATTTACTTGCATTTGCTTGCATTTACTTGCAGACGTGTAATAGTGCTACTGGGATTGCATCCATATTCTGCTTTTAGAATATGAACTCAAGCTTGAAAATCACTGATTTGGTTGTTCTTCATTTTATATTTGTCTTTTCTTGAAAAGATTTATTAAAAATAAGATCATATTAATAATTTATATGTTTAACTGTTCCGTTTAGGAACCTTTTAAGGTAAAACTATTTCATAAATTAACTCTAATGTAAATCTTTACTTATAGAATACCAGGTTAATTAATGTGAACACCTTTATATAATCTTATGATACAAGCTTTTACTTCTGAATATGTTCTTAATATATTTTCATAATTAAGTCTAAAAAAGTGTATTCTATAAATCCTCAATCTTCTGTTTCTTCAGCTGTATCTTCATCTCCTGCATATGTGATTTATCAGAAGATACATTTTATGACAATTTTTAATTCTTTAAAGCCCTTCCCAACCTGCACATTTTCCAGTTATATTTAAATATCTCTAGGTATATCTGAAATCACTGTTTTTCTTCTTAAATAAAAACCTTTCTGAATCCTCAAATTCAAAATCAAATTCAGGGCTGGAGGTACAGCTCAGTGGGCTAGCGAGCACTAGGGCCCTGAGTTCGATCCCCGGTCCCGGAAAAAAAAAAAAAAAAAAAAAAAAATCAAATTCAAAATTAAATGTATTTCAAAGAAGAGGAGACACCTGCCAAATTACAGAGATAGATATTCAGCACATATACATTTGCAGTTTAAAAAATAATCCTTTAGCCTTACAAACTAGAGGTGAAGTTTTGATAAGTTTTGTCAGTTTTTACACGTAGCTGTAGTTAACTGATATTAGCACATAGGTTATTGATCAAAACTAGCTGTAATACCAGCTCTGTGATAACTATCTTTTGTTTGTGGTTCATATAATTTGCTGAATTTAATAAACATGTCCATTTTGACTTTAAGGATATGATTTTGCCAAATTGTGTGCATTTTGCAGGAAGGATTATGGGGCCAAATAAATATAACAGATTTGAAAAACATTTTTTGCTTTTGGTTAGAAATGTTCAAAGTCTATTACAATGTCATTCCTAGCTTATTTATGTTTGTGAATATTTAGCCAAACAAGTGTTCAAAACACCTTTCTATCCATTGAAAACATAAGATTTGGGGATTTTTTTGTATGATGATTTTTTTAACGTTTCTGGAAAACCATGCATATGCAAACAATCCTTATGTGTTAGCACTGTGACAAAAATGCCTCACATAAGTAACTTAGAGGGAAAAGGCTTATTTTGTCTGTAGATTTCAGTTCATGGTCAGCTGCCTCCATTGCTTTTAGGCCTGTATTGAGGCAGAACCAACATGGTACCCTGGAATGGCAGCACAAAGCTGCTCACCTCATCACATCCAGGAAGTAGAGAGAAAGAGCCAGAGAGGAAGGGCTGGGGACAGGATGCCCCCTTCCAAGGCAAGCTCCAGGGACCTACTTCTTCCTATGAGGCTCCACTTCCTAACGGTCCACTTAGATAATTACCTCATCAGTGGATTAATCTACTTAATGAAATTAGAGCCATTCCAATCAAATCACTTCCTGAAAGCTCATCAGCTGGCAGCCAAGCCTTCAACCCAATGAGGCTTTATGGCAGTAGTTTGGATTCCAACCGTAATAACTTATAAGGCAAATTAGATTCAAGCTGTAGTATAAGTAAAATAATATTTTATTCTAGTGAAATCAACAGAAGGGTTTTACTATGTACATGTATGTGCACAGATATTGTTTGTTAATAGGACTTGGCCCATGTGCATCCCAGGTTGATTTTAGGAATCAATTCCTGAAAAATGCTAAACATTGCAATGTGGAGATCATAATATATTCTTGTTCATTTTATTACTTAGTCATAACATAGAAGAAGTTACATCTTCATATCCCAGGGTAACTATGGTGGTTGACAATGGGTGACTCAGGTTCGTGGTGCCTGTGGCTTTATACACCTAGTGAATCCGCTTTTAAGAGAATACAATATTAGCTAACAACTGAACTCTTATTTAGAATATGGAAAGAAATCACAACATGCTGGTACTACAAATTCAGCAATAGAATGTGCTAAACACATACAACACCACACCCTGGTTTTTATCCTCAGCGCAGACACATACACACACAGACACACAAAAACACATATGTACACACACACACCAAATACAAATCATGTTGACAAATTCTACAAGTGCTTCAAAATTTAAAAATTAAATTATTTCACTAATTTTTTTAAAAGTTAGCAAAATTAAATTTAAAAAACTAATTTCTTGATATATTTCTACAATATTGTTGTATTGTTATTATTATTATTATTGAGACAAGGTCATGCTGTGTAGTTCAGAGTGGCCTTAAATTGACTCTGGGGCCTAGGTTTGCCTTCCGCCTCAGCCTCCTAAGTGCTAGGATTACAGATGTATACCACCGCACCCTGCTATCAGTATTACTGCCTCTATAGGTTTGGGCTGTTTATTCTCTGGTTGCCTCTTCATTTGGCCATGATTTTGTTATGCTTTCTGTTTTGAGGATACAAAGATAATACAGTCCTCACTCTGGAACACTTATTATAATCTTATGTTTATTACTAGCAGTTTAGAAAACTTAAAGCAACTCTCAATCTGTAACTAGTGTTTTCCTGGGTGTTCTTAGGACTGTGGCCAAACTTGGAAAAATTTCCATCATAGGTCTCTCATATTTAGACTGGGAGATTTGGAATAATTTTCAAAGAGCAGCACCTAGAATTATGTTTCAATATTGTGTTTTCTCCACAGCACACAGGCATATGAGGCCTGGACGCCTGGGCACATTGATATCATAGTATAACCTCCAACCCTGCACCTTCACTTGAATAGCACAGTGGTCATTTGGAGTGTTTGCAAAAGCTCTTCCAACACAAAGACACCTAGCAAAATCATAAAGGTCCATAGAAGACCTTAAGGAGCACAAAAATATAACTACACCCACACCTGAAACAAAATGTATCTTTAACTTAATTTCTGGTTAACCAGATCACTAAAAGACCCACAGTCACCTGGATGCCACTTAATCCAAAGTGGAAGCATGGTGGAAAGCAGATCAGTGGGTAAATACTGGTCCTAACATTCTGCAATTGACATATCTTACCTTTGGGCAGTTCTGTCAGCACATGAACAAGTCAGCCCACCAATAGAACCATTTCCAGTGCCTTGGAAAAGGGCTTATGCAGATGAAGGACTCTTACCTAAGGAAACAAGCTGGCCTTTCCAGTTATACAAAAATAGGTTTATTTTCCCTAGAGTTCAGTGCCATTTCTCCCAGAGTATCCTTAAATCATTCCAATCATGGACTAACATGCTTTTTTGAGGGGAGAAATAGCTGGTCTCCAGCAGGCTTTTAATGTTCATTTTTTCCCAATATTATTTCATGCATAGGAAGAAGTAGTCCATTCCATGAGTTATTTTAAAGCACCAGTGGAATTTGTGATCATAAGATGAAAACCCACCTCATGGGGAAGAATGCACTATTTTAAATCGTGATTATCTTTTAGATTTCTTAGTGTAATTCTCAGCAAACTCAGAATTTCCCCATTGTCTCCCTGATTAAACTGCACACACTATCAACCACTCTCTCACACATGCCTTTACATACGAAGTAAAAATTCTGTCAACTTCAGTATCAATAGGAAACAAAGTTTACCAAGAAACTTAAAATAAATACTGACGAGAGCCTGTGGACTAAGCACCAGTGTAAACAAGTGGCTTAAATTCCTGTTCACTGTAAAAACTTCAAGTGAGCAATGTAGCACCATTTGTTGCAACCATAATCCAGGAAAAATCTGCAAAGCAAAACGCAGAGGCACTAATTTCGTTATATTTGCAGTCCACATACTGTTCCACTACGTTTGGTTCTGCTGTCTGGCTAAAGATGGGTCAGAAATTTTTGATACAGCTATTCCTAAAAGACAACAATTGACTCAGAATGCCAGACAGAGAAATCCTAGAAGTTTGACCTTCAGATCTGTTTAACACTAGATCAATAATACATTACTTAGACCCATACGGTGCCGCACATCTCCTCCGCTGGTTCCCAACATCCCATTTTACCTCAGAGAAAATGGTTGAAAGCAGTCAATATAGATAAGTTTGTCCCACTGGCAGTTTGCTGATTCAGGGAATGTGCAGCCTCTGGCCATGATGCAGACATTGTTTCAACCTTTCCTGGATAACATGGATTTTTGTCTTTATCGGGTGCCTACATACATCCCAGCTGAAGCATAGAATAGCCTGGATGATTGGGCTTATCAAAGTCTTGTTCTAAATTCCAGTACTCTACCCCATGCATTATCATGTCCTTCTCAACATGTAATCCCCCCTTCTTGGAGTTCATAACATTAGTGTACCTTGTAAATATGCTTGGTATGATCAGTCGGGGGGAGGGATGTGGTCTATGGCCTTATGTGTTATTAATGAATAACTAATAACACAATTCCTTAAATGTAGTTATGGTGAAGTAGTCCTGTGAAAGAAACTTCAGTCCACTAAGGAAAGCTGCTGGGGTTTTTCAGTGTCATTTACCACATGCACACAGAAGGCACATAGGTGTTTGGTAGCATCCTTAGTTCTTTCTTGTGGTGCCCCTGCACACTATGAGGAGATGGAAATGTAAATTGTTGCTAAGTTGTGTTGTGCCTATCACGCATTAAGTTTGAGCCAGGTCCTATAGTAGCAACCCATTTTTTGCTGTACATGTTTTATACAAGTTTGTTCAAAAAGTCCATTGAAATAAAACATATGTACTAAGCTGCCATATTTAAAGTACACAATTTAATACATTTCTGTATCTGTGTATATTCTGTGTAAAATCAAAACTTCAAGATAACAAATTTACACATCACTCTCAGCGGTTTCTTTTTCCCTTACTTATCCCATACTCCTGCCTTTTCCTGGCAGCTCAGCCCCCTAAGTTGACTAACACTCAGCTGAAGAGGGACTTCATGCAGATGCCCCTGCGTTCTCCTTCTGTGCCCCTCCCTCTTGCCTGCTACTGGCTGAGCAAACGCTGTCTGCCTGGCCTTCCTCAGATTCCCAGCTTGAGCCGCTCAATTCATAGAGACTGGCTGGCACTAGCAGGCTTCCTCCCCCTGCACTGAAGCAGAAACTGGGAGTCACAGGCCCTTCTCATTGAATTCCTTTCTCCGCTCCCTGTGCTGAGCTATGTGTGGCTAATGTCTGAAAACTTATTTCACACGTTTTGTCCAGTGATGCAGTTCTTTCTCCAGGAGCTTACTCCTGGCTTCTTTCTCTCAATCTTAGCACAGAGCAGAATTACCCCCAGTGCTCGTTTTAACTTTGCCATTGGATTATAGTCTACATTTGAGAAAAACCTTGTAGAAATTATCTTATACAGTTTAAGTAATGATTTTTCATTATATGGTATTGACTTTACCTAAACAGAAGAAGTTTATTAGGGATATTTCATTATGCAATTATGACTGATCCATAAAAAAAGATTAGAAAAATGCACACATATAGAATGACTCTCAAAGTGTTATGGTGAGTACTTTTTGGCCGTTTTTCTTAGTGAATATATTTTAAAATATGTGGGAAACTCAATAGATTCAATAAAAATAAACATATACTGTTATTATTAAAATGGTAGTATCTTAAATTATAACCATAGTATGTCTCTTAGTAAAATTTAATACAAAGTAAATATTGTTACAGTTGTACTTCTATACCCAGAGTGAAATTATGTAAAAGAGCTCTTTGACAAGTTCTTTCTACGTATCCAAAAAATACAGTAGAGGTAGTTTTCTACGTAAAGGAAAGGAACTCATTTTGCACATTTTTTTCTTTCCTTGTTACTTTCTACCTAATCCGTACAGGTCAACTTCACCATTCAAAGAGCCTGTGGAGAGTCTGTCAAACAGATGAACCAGTTTAACCCCTTTACTAACAACTCACATTCATATTGCTCCCAACATATTAGGGTTTTTTTCTCTTTTCAATTAGTCTTTAATATTAAGTTCTAAATAACAAGTTGCTAGGTCAAAAATAATGTACATCTAATACTGCCATGGTTACACAGAAGGTCATATAACTTTTTTCTAGCAATATATTAAAGGTCTCTTTCCTAAAATTCACTCTGCTGCTGAGAATTAGATTATCATTTGAATCTTTGCCAAAAACATTGATTAGCTAGCTGCCTAGCTAGCTATAAATACCTTATATTTTAATGATCATTTCTTTAATTATTAGCTATATTTCAATTTGCTTTTCAGTCATTTTAGGGAAATGGACAGGCTCTGACTATGGACTTTGTGTACTTTTATATTCACTTGGTCATGTTTTTCTTATTTTTTATTCATTAATGGCTTATTCTAAAGATTTATTTTGAAGGTGTGGTGGAGTTTTGAGGGGAGAAGTTCCAGGACTGGGATTGAACCCAGGGCCTTCACATTGAGCTTCAACCCCAAACCTTTTAAATTTTTTTATGTTAAGATAGGATCTCACTAAGTCAATAAGTTGTCCAGTTGGCCTTGAAGTTGTGACCCTGCTGTCTCAGCCTTTCAGAGTGCTATAGTTATAATCATGTGCACCATTCCCAGCTAAAACTTCTTATTTTCCCTGCAGAGCATTTTTTTCCCCACAGTTTGAAGATTCCTGTTGTAATTAACATTAAAATAAAGTGGACTTCATAGAAAAATAATCAACAATCTGATGCTTTAATAATATTGAATCTTCCCTTAGGACTATGTTGAGCCTCAGCTATTTTCCTGCAAAGGAACAAAAGAACTGGGATTGGGAAATTGAAGATCACAAGGAAATTGAAAGTTTGATTGTGAGGGATGTGTTCATCACACCACCGCCCATGATGGTCACACTGCTGTATGACGGTGTTGAAACACACCAAGTTGTATGCCTTAAAAATATGACATTAATTTTGTCTCCATTATGGCTCAATGAAATTGTTATTTATTTTTTATTTTTTTTTAAAAGGTACCAAGCATGGAATAAACAGCTTTCAGTGGAAAGTAAAAATTGAGTTTGATCAGATTTTTTGTGTTCTGTCTTGGTTAGATTTCTCCTGTCACAGCCTCAATGGCTTTCTAAAATAAATTGGGAAGCTGAAGAAAATCATTTTAACCTTTCAGACTAAAGAAACTGAACCAGCAAAACAAGGAGTTTCAAATCAGATTCAGCTTTAAAAAGCTTTGAAACAAATATAACTTATCAGTAGCATTGTACAGAAACAGTTGTCTATAAATCTATGAAAGAGCGCAGAGACCTCACAAGAGGAAACAAAAGACAGAAGTATAGAATTTCTGTAACTCTGTATCATGTAGTTAATAAATAACAATGGCCTTATGATAAACTCTGAGAGGTGAATATTGAAACAGAGGTACTCTCAAATAATTTCCTTTCAGTAGATGAGGTGACAATATGGTTCCTCAGAGCAGTATGAGATTGAGTTGCTTTTATCCTAATTTTATTTTTTTATTTTAAAGAGAATAAAAAATAAATGGGACACAGAATTTCAAAACAAGATGATAGGAATTTAACACTGGTTGTTATATCGTATATTGTTATCTTCCAAGTAGTTGTTCAGATTACCAGGTATTGGCCTGCAAAATTGATCAAACAAAAGCAGCTCACTCTCATCATACGCACTTCCGGGGTAGGCCTTTCGGAGCTGAAGGTGACAGGAATGCCCGAGGCGGACAAGCTGCCAGGAAGAGCTGTCGTGTGCACAGTGACATGAATCATCTAGGGCTTTGGCTCAGTTCCAACAGGAGCCAGCCTGTGTCTCCACCCGGGGATTGCCTCAAAGGACTGTGTGCTGTGGTTCACCTCTTACAACACAAAAGCATTCCTGTAATGCTCATGAAGTGACTTGCAAAACCTTCTCTGCCACAAACAGGAGATAAATTTTGAATTAACTTAAATCAAAGTCTCTTGATTAGAATTGGAAGGCATTCATGCCCAAAGAGAGCTGTTGTAGCGAAAACATCATTTTAACAACTAACACATATTTTTATGTGATCCCTATTCCACGGCCCCCCAGTGTACTTAAAATTTGAGCAGGGTGGAAGGACCAGGTAATGGGAGCAAGCAGAAGAGGATGAGAGAGTAAAGCAGGTGTCACGAAATGAAGCTCGAGTTTGCTGTTTGTCTTGTTTGGGTAGCCTAGGCCTTGCTGGTGCCCTGGGATTCTGTACGGTCCTACCTCGCCCTGCCCCTGGACCCTTCCTCTCAGGATGCCCTGAAGGTACCTTGCACTCAGCATGTTCAGTTTGGATCTCATTATCTACTCCGCAGTTGTTCAAGCTACAAGCCTGCTAGTCCCCCGGGCTGCTCTGTCCCTCCCCTGCTTTCAGACCAGTCCCCACGGCCGGAAAGCTCCACTACCGAGTACCTTTTCTGCTCTCCTTCATCTGTGCCCTGTGCATTTTATTCAGTAGATTGATTTCTTAAAACGGTTTACAAGTTTTCCAATTATTCAACTCTGATCTGAAATAATGTTTCAGAGATGGTTTTTTAGCCTCCGTCAGCACTGTTTCAGTTCAGGTTACTAGAGCCCCAGTCGTGGCTCCTCTCTCCAGCAAACCCAGCACCCAAATTGCCACACTAAGCATGACCTTATTAAACACCTGTCACTTTTACAAAACAGAAGGCTTCCTCGTGCCTGTAATTTGCTTTAGAGCATAGTTAAATAAATTCTGTTAAAAGAGTATTCATCACAGTATTATTTATAATAGAGGGGGAAAGGGAAAGAACCCTAAAAATATTTCAGAAGGAATTAGTTATATCTATAGGCTATAAAAGTCACTGAAATGTTAATATAGCTCAGAATTTAATAATTTGACAACTTATAAATTGCTTTTTAAAAACCAGTCTACTGGGCTGGGGATATAGCTCAGTGGAATAAGTGCCTGCCTAGCAAGTGCAGGGTCCTGAGTTCAATCCCCAGTACCGCCAAAAAAAAAAAAAAAAAATCAATCTACTGGATAATGTGCATGAAAATTTTGTGATGAATGTATTATACTACAAAAGTTTCTAGGTGATGGAATTTAGCAGAAATTTTTCTAGTCCCACTCCCCCACAAAGGAGAACAAATTGAAACTGTGCTGGAACAAAACTCTGCTATGTAGCACTTATAAAAGATATTTTAATTTCATCGACTAATCAGAATCCTGTAACTCGGCACCTGTGAAAGGCCATAGATTAAACTGACTAAAGCTGAAAGATACAAAGCCAGACACTTCAGGATGTCTCATATTTGCTTCATTTTTTCCAACAAGCTATTTTGTAAGATCTTTGATATAAAATACTACACACTGTTCTCGACCTGTTAGCGCTTACTTCCTTTGTCTGCACTGTGCTGTTACTTCACACTTCTCAAAACAAATAAACAAGCAAAACAACAACAAGAAACCCTTTATTCATATATCTCTAAGGCCTAAGAAGGACGACATGACAAGGGCCGGGAGCAGGGCCAGGGGAGGGCGGAAACCTGCTGCCCACATGCTTAGTTCCGTGTGGGCTTCTCAGTGAGGTCGCTTATAGGAATTCATTATCCTCAAGCATTTAAGTTTTCTCATTCAGCCTTTTGTGTAGCGCGTATGGTGAATCACTTTTATTTTTTTATTAAATGGAAAAGAACCTGGTGTCATGTACAGACTTCCTCAGTCAGCAAATGCACTTCCTTCTGAAAGCTTGAGAGCCCGAGGTCTGGTATTCGTGAGTGCATCTATACAGACACCCACTGCTACCCAAAGGGGCTTTAAAATATACGAGCATTTTGACACTGTTTTTACAGAAATGATTTTATTAAATCCTATCTATTGTGGATTGAAAAGTTTTTTTCTTTTCTTCTCCTTATAGCCAGTTACTTCAAAATAAATATCTTAACCATGGCTAGAGAGATAAAAACTTGTCAGGCTTAATTCTTCCTCGAATCATTTTAACTTCTTTTCCTTCTTCATCTTTCCTACACAATCAGATCTCTATTCTGGTCTGACATGTAGTCATGGTGAGTAATGGCATTAGGCATTCAATTAAATGATAGGATCATTTTATTGATTTCAACACTTACATGTAAAGATTAATGGAGAATTCTGAAAAATACAGCTAAATAATTAATACTGATACTTCTAGTATTGCTATGATGACTTGCAATATATAAAAGGGTGTCCTTGCAATGTACAACAGAATAGTGTTTTAAAATAAGATAATAGCATGGCCTCCAATTTCACTTCTAATTTCACTATTACACATATCTTTATCTATATAGAGTATCAAATTTTATTAGTTGTTTGAGAATTTAAAAAGTCAATAATGAATCAATTTTTTTCTCTCCATCAACAAAAGCAAAGCACTTATAAGAGTTATAAAGTAAAACAAACAAAAACTACTATGTGTTAGGTTTGTTCATTTTCTGAGGAAGTCAGTGGAAGAGCAGGTTTTGAGAACATAGGCTCTGGGTTGAGATAGACAGGGGTTTAATCCACTCTCTGGCGTTGACTCACTAGGTCATTAGGGCAACTCATGGAAGCTGGTTGAGGGGGAGTTTCCTGCTCGGCCAAAGGGCAATAGTAATAGTATGAAGTTGATAGTGTCCTTAGGAGGTAAAACTAGGTAACGCAAGTAAAGTGGAAATGGGCTTGGTAGAAAGTACTGAAAGGCAACTTTATGTTTTTATTATTCTAGGAAGCTAGCAAAATTCTGCTTTTTGTCTACATTTTACTTCACAGTTCACAAAATGACATCACAAATGGGATCTCTTTTTATCCTTATATGAAAAAGGTGAAACAGAAATGATTAGCTCCATTTCCTAGGGAAGAAACTGAGTTTCAGCAGTTAATTACCTCAGCTAGAGACATACAACTCAATTGAGGTGGACCAAACCTATTAGTGTGTCTCCTACATTGGTCATATCGGTGATAAGGTCACCTCCAACATGTTTGTTTATTTGAAAGCAGTTTGCACTTGTGAATTTTGATCATCTACTGGGGTGGCTGTGTGCAGGGTGATGCTATCTCACTGGGCAGCTGCAGAAGCAGTGGGCCACAGTTACCAATGAGCCATGCACTCACAAGAGAAAACAGCCAACACTGCAATGCATTGCATTGCTAAACTATGATGTTTGGGAGGGATTTTCACCTCAGGTATTTTTAACTTATGATGGCTTACATCAATGAGCAGGTTAAATCAAGGAGCATCTATGTACACTTCCTGCAGCACAGGAAAGGAATGTTCAGCGTGGGCAGCAGTTGGATTCCCGCAGGTTCATTTCTGGCACTGGATACTGCTCCTGTTATAAAAGTTGTGACCTTGCCACTCACTGAACAGATGGCATCGCTTGATTAAAATCAGGCCATATTTAGAACATTTCTACAAAGGTTTTCTCATTTGGGGAATCGTTTCTGCCCACTGAAGTAGTTTCTTTTCACCAGTTGAGCAAGCAAAACCCCTGGCCATCTTTTCGTAAGTGCTTTCCGCCACCCCTATTCCAAAGGGCAGGTGCTGGGCTCTTATTTTTAGAAGTCAGCTTCCCGTTTTCTTAAGAAAAGAGAATATTGATGCTCACTTCACAAAGACAAAGTTCTATAAATGTTCACATTCTGTCACTAAGAAGGAATTGTATGTCTTCGTAGAAAATGAGTTTGAATAAGTAGATGTCTGCCGAAGCAAGACAGTGTGAGTGTCAAATGTACACATGAAAGAAAGCAAAGGCAGTGGGCGGGAAGACTAGGACAATGTACTGCATACTATGTATAACATTTTAAATTATTCTACAATGTAAAATATCCTAAGCATTGTATGTAGATGTCTATGTACATATGTGCATATCTCCATACTCCAAGGGCTAGTACAGAAAAATAGTGAGACAAAACACCTCCAAAATCAAATAAGATATGTCTGCTAGATGTTAAATTTTCAACAGAAATTCTGTAGGACAGCCATACCTTCATAGTCTAATTTATTTACATGTAAATGTAATCACTATTTCTCAATCACGTATAGTAGAATTTAAGAAAATATAAGTCAAAGCAGGCCGAGAGGACTGTTAAAATGGCCTTCAGGCTTAGGAGGGACTCTAACTCAGATCTGTGGCCTGACTTGCCA
This sequence comes from Dinomys branickii, assembly GCA_004027595.1. NCBI lineage: Eukaryota > Metazoa > Chordata > Mammalia > Rodentia > Dinomyidae > Dinomys > Dinomys branickii. The sequence goes on along the minus strand of PVLD010007379.1, from coordinate 67,021 downwards.
CATAAAAGTAAAATTTCTTCAGACAAACTACTTCATATTTTCTAACTTAGTATTCTCATCTGAGACGCGGAGCCAATGCCTGAGTCGTGGAGTAGCTGTGAAGATTAAATGACAGGCACAATTCACGTGGCTTCTTTCGCTGAGTGTCTGCTTACGCTAATTGGTCAGGGTGCCAGAAAAACATGCCAAAAGCTGCCTGGCTTACTCAGAGAATTTATTTTCTAATAGTCCTGGATTCTAGGAGTCTGAGATCAAGGTGTTGGAGTTATTTTCTCCTGAGATCTGTGAGGAAGGATCTCCTCCCAGGACTGTTCTCTGGATTACAGATGCCATTCTTCTCGTTTTCGTTTGTTCTTTGCTCTGCATCTGTCTCTGTGACCAAATTTCCTTTTGAAAATAAGGACACAAACCCCACTGGAGTAAGATTCGCCCCACTCCCCAACTTGAACTCATTTTAGTTACTACATCTGTAAAAATCCTATTTCCAAATAAGATCACATTCGGGGGTACTGGAAGGTTAGGACTTCAACATACAAATTTTGGTATTGAGACACAATTCAACTCAGAGTACTATTGAAAGCTCCTTTTTCCAGAAACATTTTGCCTGACAGCCTTTTCTAAGAACAATCACCCCTTCCTGCGGTCACTTCCCTATACACTATGAGTAATTATATAATGTAAACCATAAATGTATTTATTTCTGGGTTTTCTATCCCCCACCCTAGCCTGAGAGCTCCAAAGCATATGGACCTTACTTGGCTTGGACCTTACCTGCCTTAGATGAATAGTGCAGTGCCTGCTGCAAAGTGGATCCTCAATAAATGTTTGTGTGGAAAAATAAGATACATTTTCTTGCTCAAGAGTAAGGCTCAATAAATTATAAGGGCTAAAAGTACTTTTAAAAGGGGTCTCATTTTTTAAATTGGTATCAACTGGCCACATGTGAAAGATAAAAAAATGTTTTATTCTATTACATGTAAATTTAAATATCTAGTAGTGGCTACTGAATTGGGCATCTTGGTTATAAAACAGTTCAGCTGTTGCAGAAAGTTTAACCGAGCACTGCTGAGCACAGAGAGGACCACTGAACTGCGGCTGACAGTATTAGTTGTAATCCAAGGCTGAGCCTAAGAGTGGAGCGTGGGACTGCCCTTCGCAGCTCTCTGTCATGCCAGTTGCTGGACCCTCTCTGGTTCTGTATTCCTTATTGTACATGTATAGCAAATAACCTTCTCTTCAGGTGTTAAATTTAAAATATAATTTGAAGTTTTAAAAAGCTGTAAGAAGTTGTCTTAGGATCTCACTAACATAATTTCTGTAGATACTGGAGTAGCAATTTTTACTTTTAATTTTTGTTCTCTTTGTTATTTAGATAAGTAAACAGTAGATCTAGATGATGAAAGACTCCGTTTTACATAGCTGAAGAATGACTCCTTGAGAAACAAAGTCTTTAAGGACAAAGAACTAAGCTATTTCTTGTTTGAGGATATATAATGGATGCAGGTGCGGGTAGGGTAGCAAGGCAGAAGCAGGCGTCTGTGTATGTGCGCATGTCTCCCCTTCATCTGGGAATGTATGTACCTTTCCACTATCTCCATTTGCCATTGTCTTAGGGACAAGGAGTGCTGTGGTCACTTCATGTTCAAAATCTAACAGAAGGCTGACAAACACCTCTCATAGTTGGAATAGATAACAATCTATATTTTATGAAAAGTTTCGTGGCTTTATATAAAACCGATTTCATAGCAGTAATACTCATTCAAAATACATGACTGAGATCTGAACCTTACTCCTAATGATCAATTCATTGATACTATCTGCTAAATAAGGGCTACAGGGGCATAGTTAACACATAATGCAATTAAAAATGCTAGCATATTGTTTACATAAAATTGTATGCATAGATAATAAAATATGAAATATTTACGGCAATGAACAAAGAATGTGCTTCTACCTTTGAAAAAGGGCAGAACCTAGAATTGAATGCACTAAAAATCTTCTATTATTGTCACTTTTCTCCTTGGAGCAGCAATAAACTGTTAAGTTCCACATGCATAGTGATTTTTCTGAAAAAGAAAAAAAAATGTACCCCTGGTAGTCCCAGGGTGTTTGCACTTAGAATATCATTCACATCATCAATGTCATCATCATTAATTTGAGAAATGGCACTTGATTACACTGAGTGAGTCAAGGCCATTTTATCCTGGAGAACGCAATGTACAACTGGGAGAGCTGGGCATATAACTGAGTTCTTACTGCCTGAATGAGATTGTAGAGCAGAATATTCTCTGGGGCCTGAAAAAATGAAAGATGAAATGTGTGCAAAATACAGACTTCCTCATGGGACTATCAAGGTATTTTTCAAAAGAAATAGAAACATTGTTATTTGGGGAGCATGAAATTAAGAAAGGAAAAATTTGAGCATATTTATGAGAAAAGAATTCTTCAAATACAGATTAAAGATTAAATATATTGTTCATGTGGGTAAAGCAATAGAAGCAGGTATGTTTTCAGGGTCTTGAAATGCCTCTATGCAGCAAAGTATTTTGGTATTTCAGCTCACTGCTCATTAGAGTTATCACCTTAATTTATTTAATCAAAATATTGACTCTGTTCTCATGCTGCAAATAACTTGTGACATGATTTGGATCTTAATGTTTTCCACAACCGACAGCTAAACAAAATAATGCTGTACCATCAGACAATTAATGATTTCTATAGTATTTTTATTTGAACTTACAAGTTTTTGTTTAAAAGCTTTGTGTCTGTATTTTTGTAATGACAGGGCTGCAGTTAGCTTACCCAAAATCAGGTAACTAAAACTGAAAATTAAGAAAAGCCACTCATATGTTCAGCAAAGTAATTGCTACTGAATAAAGAAATCTACGGTTCCGTATATTTTTAACTAAACAGTATAATTTTTCAGCTTTGGTGGAGTACAATTAACACATAAAGACCCTACACATGTAAGGTGTACATTTTGACATTTTAATGTACATAACTACATTGTGAAATGGTGATCACTGTGATTCCATATTAACATTTTGTTTGAGCCGTCTCACTCTCTAATTCGTTTTAACTTAAATATTTGAGGTGCAGCAACTTCATTTCATCAAATGCTTCAGAAACCAACTGTCACTTGATGGAATGCAACAAATATGTCTTTCATATGTTAACAGAAGATGAGCTTTTGGTTTGGAATGCTATGGGAAACCCATGAATAATATAGCAATCCACTGATTGTTAAAGAGACTGTTCTCAAAACACAAAACAAAAACGATGAAAAAAGCAAAAAGCTTATGTTTTCCATCTAGGACTTGAATGAAACATTAGTTAAATAGAAATTGTCAAATTGGTGTTCGAGTGGTATAAGATTCTCTTTCTTATGTAAATATTATGGTTGATATATTGTGTCAACTTGGGCAGTCTAGAGGTTTGGCTAAATAACTCAGCAGTTGTAAATCTTGGGATAAAAAGGACATGCCCTTACCTTTCTGGGATGTTGTTTATTGTGTTAATTTGGGAAGTTTAAAAGGTTAGCTATGTGACTCAGAAGGGAGCTGGGGTGCTTATTTGTATTCATCCTGAACCTGTGGAAGAGGAGGGCATGGAGATTGGGTGAGAGCTACACCCCCCCTGGGTGGGAGTAGGCTGTTTACAATGTAAGGGAAGAAAAGAGGCTGCTGGCCTTCCGTTCCTCCCTTTTTGCTGGTTGCTTTTGCTGTGCTCTGCTGCCATGAACAGTTTGCCCTCTGCCATGTGCCACTGTGCCTCTGAGTCAGCCAAGTATGGACTGAAACCTCCACGAACTGTAAGCTAAATAAACCTTTCCTTCCTTCATTTTGGGCGTTGGGTATTTTGTCTCAGCAGAGAGAAAAAAGTAACCAAGACATAATTTGGTACCAGTGGAGTGGGGTCGTTACTGTTACTGTACTTGACCATGTGGTTCAAGAGCCTTTGGAAATGGCTTGTGGGAAGAGTTTGGAAAGGTTCAGAGATGTCGCCTGAAAGGGATGCAGTGGAATGCCTTCAGCTGTTCTGTATGGGAGATTCTGGTCAGAGTTCGGAAGACCAGAAGGCCAATAGAAATCCTGCTGTTAAAGACCGATTTTGGAAGGTTTCTGTTGGGAAGGACTGCATTGGTTGTTGGACTCCAGACAATGTATGTTATGGCTCGGCAGAAAGTTTGTCTGCATTTTGCTCGTGTCCAGAGACTATGCCTAAGACTGAGATTAAGGGCAGCAGCGAACTGATTAATCTGGCAAAAGAAATTGCTAGGCAGTCAAATGTTGGGGCAGTGGCATGGCTATTGTTGGGGGTTTTTAGCCAGATTTATATTGACAATCAAGAGCAAAGAGCCCAGCAGGATGATTTAAAATGTGAGTTTGGCCAGAAAGGAAGCTCCAGTAAAGCTGTGGATTGCAAAGATAAGGCTGAGGAGATCTCTATTCCTGAGAAGGAACATGAGAATGGAATAGATGGCCTGAGGGCATCACAAGCAGCAAGTCTCCACCCCTTGCAGCCTCAAAACTGCAAAGGTGAAAGACCTTGCCTTGAGAAGGAAGCCAAAGAGTGCCAGGTTCCAGAATGGTGGCGGCATAGAGAATTTGCTCCTCAACATTTAATTTAGTGTGCCCAGCGATCCAGCCACTCGACCTCTAAGGCCAAGAGAGAGGAAAGTTTGGCTACTGCTCCAGGTGGCAGCAGACCTTGGCATCATCTACCATGGCCCAGGCTTTAGGTGCAAGGAGAATGCAAGAGTTCTGAGGTTAAAGAGGCTTCCACCCAGATTTCAGAAGGCCTGGGAGGCCAGGCAGTGTGCCCCTGAGAGAGCAGTGTGTGAAGCAGTGATTGTGAAGCAAAAGGTGCCCTGCAGACCTCAGAAATTTAAAAAAGACGGGACTGTGGATCATTTAAGGAAAGCTGCAAAGAGGGAGGAGCAAAGCAAGCCTAAGAGAGAAGCCGTGGGAACTGTAACCACCAGAAGTGCCATAGGGGTGGACTCATGCAAACTCTTTAGAGCTCACAGTGTACCCCAAGCTGCTTCAGATGCTGCATGTGGAATTACAAGACACAATGTTAGCCCTGCTGGATTTTGGACTTGCTTTGGTCCCAATGCTTTGTATCCCCGCTTGTACCTTTTGGAATGGTAATGTTTATTTTGTGCCTTTAAATGTTGGAGGTGTTTAATTTTCATTTGAATGGGGGCAAAATGTTGTGGTTCTAATATAAGCATGTCTTTGTATCTGGAAACTGGTTTAAAGAAATGTGTCTGGTTGCCAAGTTCACAAGGGGTGGAATGTTATGGTTGATACATTGTGTCAACTTGGGGAGTCCAGAGGTTTGGCTGAGTGATTCAGCAGGAAGCCAGGGTGCTTACTTTGTACACATCCTGAGCCTGTGCAAGTGGAGGGCATGGAGGTTATGTGAGAGCTACACCCCCCTGGGTGGGGGTAGCCTGTTTACAATGTAAGGGAAGAAAGGAGGCCGCTTGCAGCCATTCCTCCCTTTTTGCTGGTTGTTTTTGGGGTGCTCTGCTGCCATGAACAGTTTGCCCTCTGCCATGTGCCACTTTGCCTCAGAACCAGCCAGGTATGGACTGAAACCTCCACAAACTGTAAGGTAAATAAACCTTTCCTTCCTTCATTTTGGGTGTTGGGTATTTTGTCTCAGTAATGAGAAAATAGTAACCAAGACAATGACATATGGTAATGCAAGGCCAAAAAGACTTTTATCTTGGGTGAGGACCAGAAAGATAAAGAATCAAAAGCTGGACTGGAAGACTGAAGAGCATTGGTGATAACAGGAATGGAGCTAAGTTTAGGAAGGCCAGATCCAAGATTCCAGGACTTTCTTAGTTACTAAGACAAAATATCTGATACCCACAATTTAAAAGAGGGCGGATTTACCTTGGCTCATCATTTTGGTCCATCGTTGGATCCAAGTCAGGAAGGTGTGGCAGAAGCATCTGGAGAAGGAAGGCTGCTCACCACAGGGAAGCCACGAATCCGAGAGTGGAGGGAGAGGGGAGGAGGGAGATCACTCTTCAGGCCACATCCCCCGTGACCCACCTCTTTTGACCCAGCCCCACTTCCTAGTAGTACATTTAGCTATAAACTCTTGAGTGGGTGCATCCGCTGATGCGTGTGGTGTCTGCATGCCATGAGCCAATCATGCCCCAGAAGTCCTGCCTATGACAGTATGAGCTTTGGGAGAAACATCTAGATACAAACCATAACAAGAACTTCGGAGCAATATACTGGCCACGGTTTACAGTGCTTTCCCAGGTTTACAGTTTCTGTCTCTGGGTTCTGAGACTGTTGACTGTGAATTGTGTTATGGCAAGTCTCAGCTTTATAACTTTAGTCATTCTAAGGTACTCCTCTCTGGATGGGAAGGGATTACCTGTCGTGGTCAGCACTCCCATGGCTTACCTAGGATTTGTTAGGGGAGAGGTGAAAGAACACCCTTGTTCTGTGGAATGGACAAAATGAACAGAGAGGAGAGAAGTATATGTTTGTCTAAAACAAAGGAAAGGCCTTTATGAGAACCCAGATAATAATAACCATGTACCAAGGTACCCAATATGTGAGACTTGAGGCTTGAGCTTGGATAGAAATTGCTATGCTGCATCAGTCTTGCCAGGAAATCAGGCATACTGGATGAAAGACTCTCATTTTTTTTTTGATGTGATAATTATTTGGTGACTTTGAATAGCCAATTAGAATTAAGACCTGACCTAATAATATATCTCACATGGTTATTGACACTACAATACTCTTTTCCTTTGGAATTGTGTTTGTTTTCTCATTAAGCATTTATGTATGCACATACATACATTCATATCCATAAAATATATGTAGGTAGATACATATATATTACAATAAATACAGTGTAGTAGATGAAACTTGGAGTCAAAATATTTAAATTTAGATCTGGGTACAGGTGAGCAGCTAAATTTCAGGTTTAACTTCAGGCAACTTTCATCTTTTTACCTTTCTTTTAAAAGGAAGGAAATGTTTGTTGTTCTTGTAAAGATCAGAAGAAATAAAATATCTGAAAGTATGAGTTGTATAAAAACTCAGAGATGTAAAGTGTTACAAATTTAAGTCATAATTGTTCATTACTGGAATCCATTCTCAGATTTCCAATACTTGTTTGGCATAGAAAATTTTGAAAATTTGCGTTCCACTGTTATACATCTGGATTTGTCAATATGTCTTTATTCTTTGCCAGTTGATTAGGAAAGAAACAAACAAACAAAAAGTGAAACAATTTGGACCTGGGCACTATGGAACTCTTGATAAATTAAAAGCCAATTCTTGCCATGGACAGTGTTGTGAGTACTTTTATTTATAACTATGTACTTTGTGACCCTTGACTTCTCAGGAAAAGCCTGAGCTCTGTTGCTGCAGAAGATGGAATAGGGAGAGAAATATCCCTTAGATTTAACCAGTAAGAAACTGCTAAGAATTTGCCATTGTGCCAAAAAACACCCAAGCAACATTACCTCTTTTATATGTTGAATGGCATCATTTACAGGACTAACCAGCTTACTTTCTGATTATATCCAGAAACTTCACCTAGGTCAACTCTTCCTAAAACTTACCATTCAGAGATTCTAAGGTCACCATGGTAACGGGAGAAACTCAACTGACTTCCTATTCCTTATGGCCTAAACTTGCTCACTCTAGAAAACATTAAGTATTTTTGTTAAATTTGAGGTTTTATTTGCTAAGCAAATAGTATTGCTAATACACAGCCTCTGGGAGCAATCCAGTGCTTCCCCTAGTTTCTGTCTTTGTGTGGTAATTGAAAGACTAGCAAAGGCTGATTGTCTAAAAGCCTAAATCCAAGACAGCATCTTGAAGTGTGATGATGAAATTGCCAAGCTGAGTAACCTGCCTGATGAAACTTTTACAAAGAAAGAAAATGATGGTGTGTTTGAACCCTAAATCTTGGAAGAAAGATAAAGAAGTGAGCATATCTATTTCCCTGGGTTTTTATGAGAAAGAAATCTGACCATTACTATTTTGGTATCACTTACCCTTTAATAATAAACCACAAAATATTTAAGAGCTTTGAAAACTCTTTGTTACTGTTCCCTGATGGCTATTTTGCCTCATTTAATGATTACCTGAGTTTTAAAAAATCTTAAAACCAAAAGTATTCCAATAATTTCTCATTTTGAGTGACTTCAAAATCCAGTTAGACCAAACAGCCAATAACTGAATTCTGTGGTTATCAGACTTTGTTCTTTGAAACACATCTGTGCTTTGGTTTTGTCTTCAGAGATCTCAATTTCATCTCGGCCTGTGTGCTGAAATACCTCCTGGGTGATCCTAACATGTAACCAAGGATGAGAACCACAGACTTACTCTCTCTTCTTCAACTTTGTAAAATCCGTTGACCTTGACCTCGGTTCTACTTTTGCCGCCCACTTCTGTGGCTACACTCTGGACCTGGTCTTCAGCCAGAAATGCTGCAACCAATGTTGAAACTTTGACACCCTCAGCAGTGCTTGCTTTCTATCTTTTCTTATCACAGGAATGATTCACTAGTCTCAGAATTCAGATCACTTGCTAAACCCCTCATTATTGATCTGTTGTGCTCCCAGAATTGATGCTGATGAGTTGATCATCAGTTCTGTGTGATCTCCCATTTTATTCGTAGTACGTTCAGAGGAAGTCACAGCTGCACACGTCTGCGGCACGGCAAGTTTCTGGTCTTTAGTCCCGGCTGGAGGAGGCCTCTCTATCACCGAGAGCTCCGTTTGTTTCTCTAGCCAGCCTTATGTCAATTTCTCCCACTTCAAATCCCTTGTTTCGGTAGTAGTGATGACCAAACTTTTAGAGCTTGCAGTGATACAAACAGCCCACTGTGGCGCATACGGCGCAGATTCGCCACCACCACTCTCTCATATGCAAGTTTCCATCCTTTTGCTCTTTTACGCAGAGACGCACTTGTGCCTTAGTCCACCACTTTCCGCCTTTTCAGTTGACTTACTCCTTCACCTGATGCTTTTTTGGGTCACCAGCGTACGTCATGTAGTGAGACGTTGCTGCTCAAGCAGCTGCCAAACAGTTCTAAAACAGTAAAACAAGACAAAACCAGGGCCTGCTGGTACACACTTGCATTCCCAGCACTCTTGGAGGCTGAAGTCGGATGATCGCAGGGTCAAGCCTAGTGTGAGAACCTGTGTCAAAAGAAACAGTGAGAAATCACTGAGGATGTCGCTCCGTGTAAAGGCCTGAATTCATTCCCCATTACTAGCCCCCTCTTAGAAAGCGAGCCAGCGAGCCGGAGCCAAGAGCTCGGGGGCCTCCTTCGTCCCCTTTTCTGTTGTTTTCCTATTGCCTTCCTCACCTCTCATTCTAAGGGCTGATACTTTGATCTCACATTTTGCATTTTCCTCCACCAAGTTATTTTTAGTGCTAAGCGCAGTGGATGTAGCGTAGTCTTTATTTTACTCTTTCCTCATCCATATTTGATGAAAGTTGAAGATTCTCTGCTTTTCAGCAGCCTCTTTGCTTTCTGCTTGCTATTTTCCAGTCTTTGAAGTTCTTGATCCTTTGCCCACCTCTAAAATGACGATGTTCCTCTGGATTTTGTCCTCAGCCCTTTCTATTCTTACACCACATCCCAGGAGTGCTCAAGTGTAGCCGTGCATTAGAATCATTGGCAAAGCACTGAGGAACACAGCAGTCCTTTCTCTAAGCTCGATCTTCTGAATCTGAATTAGCCAGGAGTGAGACTTGAGTAATTGAAGCTTTCACAAACTCCTCTAATGATTCTGAAATGCAGAAAGCCTTGAGAACCAGCCTGGAGCTCATTAATGTCCATCAGTCTTTCATCTGCATCACCTGGAACCTGACTTTATATTCTAGGTCTATCTACAGCCCATCTTCAAAGTCACTGGTCCAAGATTACCTCCCTTCTTCCAGCCTCTGCTCATTATGTCCACCCGTTTCTCGCCCTGTGTTTTAATGAATGGCACCACATTTCTCCCAATTTTACATGCCAGAAATGTGGTGATTACTTTTGGATTTATTTCTCATCTTTATCTACCTTGTCCAGTCAATTGTGAAGGGATATCCATTCCACTTGGGGAATTCTCCAAATGTTCCTGTTGTTTTCCACACACATATGTGCTCCCTTTGGCTCAGCCTCCATGTTTTGAATGGTTGCACCTACATCCTAACTGTACCTTCTGCTTTTGTTTTGATTTCTTCCAATCACCAATTCCTCACACAAACCTCAGTACATTGTCTTCTACAAGGTAAACACAAGGTTATATGGTATATATATTCACTGCGTAAAACTATTCAGTGACTATCTGTTGCTTTCAGAATGAAGTGTAGACCTTGTAACATGACGTATACAGCCCATCAAGACCAGCCCCCTGTTACATTTTCTTGCCAGACCCTCCATTGCATTCTGCATACAGTTCTGGTCACAATTCCATGAATTTTCACTACTTCCTCTTGTCTGTGATCCTCTCTTTCTCCTTTTTGCTCTAATGCCTGCACTGGTTGGTTCAGGTGTCCCAGTTCCCAGCTTTGCCTAGCTAATCCCTTTGTATGTTCAAGCTTGTATATTACTGTCCAAGGAATGAATGGGCTTAAGAGAGCTTCCTACATATTCTTAAAGCTTGTACAAGATTGTGCAGTTCTCGTTGACTACTTTTCCCTCCCATCTGAATTTGTGTTCCCGGGACATAGAAAGTCTTATTTATGACAGGTGGTAGCTTTTTTGTATGCTGCTTTGGTTTTTGTTTGCATGACATACAGCAAATGATTGTTAGTCAAATGAAATGAGGAGTACTGTATTCAGACCTTTTGGCAAATAACAAGATAAAAAAGTAAAGAAGAGAGGCTTAAAGACATCACCAAACATCAGAAACTACCGGTGGCCAGAGGTCAGAAGCTACAGGTGGAATGAGCTGACTGCTATAAAAAAGGCATTCTTTGGAGTCAAACATGTCATTGGCATGACGGGAACTGAAATCAGGATTCAGGGAACTGAGAAATCACTACTGCAGTGTAGTGGTTTTCTGGAGTTTACTGTACCACAGACTGAGTGGCCCTACTGAAACGTACTGTCTCCTAGGGGAGCAGGTGAAACATCTAAGTTTAGGGTGTCGTGCAGGGCCCCTCCTCCTCTAAAGGAACTCATGAGCAATTCTTCCATTCTCCCTCCAGCTTCTAGTAATTCCTTTGCTTGTGGCGTCATGATGGCAGCCTTTCCATGAGATTCTTTCTGGATACATTTGTCCCTTCACTTGATGTCCTTTTTGTAAGGACACCAAGGACATTTTGAATTAGAAGCTTAACCTATTCCAATAAGACCTCACATGAACTAATTACACCTAAACTCTGTTTCCAAAGACAGTAACTTTTATAGATATGAGGTGTTTAGAATTCAATAAATAATGAAGGTGAATTGCTCAAAGTATTATTAGACTCTAGATTTCTCCATGACACTATCATTGTCTGGAATTTTAAAGCTATCATTATGAGCTTTAAGTCTTGTGAGGATTCTTGTAGCTTAACGTTTACTGAGGTGGTTGTAGAAGAAAAATAAGTCAGTGACTTTCATTGTACAGAACTTCTACAGTGACTTCCAGTTTGCACTCTCCAAGGTTTCAGGTAGGGGATGGAGATCTTTAGTCATAGCAAGACCCTTTAACTCATTTATAAGAAAAGCAAAATTTGATGTCTACCTATCTAGAATGAGGCTTTTAGGTATGTTGAGGTTATATTTTTAGTCATAATGTTGATATCTAATGAGACCACTTCAGCATTTGGGAATATAAAAATTGGTGGAAAATTTAAAAGAAGAAAATGATACAACTACAAAATCTTGTAGGAAAATATCACCCAACACACATAATCTTAGATTGTCATGCTTTATTATTAGGTCTAAGTAATACATTGATATGTTAAATTCTTGATGATCTTAGTTGGAAAGCATATGCATATCTACTCTTCCTGATATTAATTTTTGCTCCTGAAATTCACAGAATAGGAAAAAAAGCAAAATTATCTTCTGTAGGAGCAACTATGTGGCAAAAAGCACAGAAAAAGAAACAGTGGTAGAATCCATGCTTTGCAGTTCTATCTGAAACTGGTTAGTGTATTAAATTTGAGTTTCACTTTAGCTGTTACTTTTATCTGCATGGATAAATCTTGAAAAACATGATACCAGTGATTCATTCATTTGGGAGGACTGCTGGGAGCACAGCATTACCAAAGAGACATGTGATGACTTAGAAATAGATTTTTGTAGGCAAATCCTGTGCTTAAATTCAACATGAAGTTGCCAATTTGGGAATTTGCTGCATTATATTTATCACACAGTTATAATTTCTAATGGGTTGAGGAGTTTGACCACATCAATACTTGGATCATTTTCAAAATGAAAGAAAATGCTGAAACACCAAAATACTGGGCTAAAACCTTTAAAACTTTACAACGAAAAAATACAATTGTTTTATATATAAAGTAAAATAAGAATCAAGCTGATGGAGCTCGCTTCATTATTGAAATTCCTTTGGAATGTGTCTTCATTACTTTCTCCCTGTGCCAAGACTCAGTACCCAGGCCTGCAACTTAATGGAGGAGAGGTTTATTTAGGCTTATGCTGCCGGAGGTTTCAGTCCATGGTAAACGGGCACCAATGCAAAAAGTGGGCTGGTGGAAGGGCCAGGCGCAGGAAGCCTGCTAATCCCACGGCAGTCAGGAAGTACAGGGGATGGCTGAGTCTGAGAGGGAGATGCACCCTTTAAGATCATGCCCCCCAGTGACCACCCTCTCTGTCCTCTTCCAAGCAACATACACAGCTCCTGACCTCACCAGTGTATGAATGCACCAGTGAGTACAGTGCTCCACGATCCAACCACCTTTCAAAGGCTGAGGCTTTTGGTAAGATGATCTGGATATAAACCATACTGTAAAATATGGCCTCAATTATTATTTTGAAAACAGTATGTTTGTACACATGTTTCACTTGCATTGACAATTGAGGGTCTTATTGCTTGCCTTACTCTTAGGATAGACTGTGGAAGCTTATAGAAAATATGTTTATTCTAGACTCCTGAAGACCATTTTGTGGAATTTCATGATATCTTGCTGTATTAAAAACTCCCTATACTTACTACAAGTTGCTTGTTTTTCATAAACTCACTTCTACTAACTCAGTAGGTAGCTAGTCAAGAGTGTAAGAAAGGTAGTAAAAACAACTTTAAGCATGCTAGGGCTGCATTCAAAATAGCGCCATCGTGAAATCAAAAGGTCAGATTGTCCCATTTTACAGTGACTAAAATGTGAGCTACACTGATCAAGAGCTTCTCTTTTCCACAATTCAAGGTGACAAGAAGATTGGTGACAGCCAAGCAAGTATGGGTAATTTTGGTCACTTATCTTGTGCTGAGTATGCTGACTGTAACTGTGCACAGTGTATCCTGAAAATATTGAGGAGTCAGCAAAACATATTTGACTCTTTGCCAAATACTTCCTCAGATGTCTTATGAAATGAGTATTGCATGGGGAATTTAATCTATGTCCCTATGATTCATTTACACTAGGCTCATCAAAATATGGGGAGATACTGAATGTCTAAGAAACCTTAAAGTTTATGAGACCATTTGAGGCTTTGTCTTTAAATGAAAGTATCACAGCGTACTAAGAATTCAAGCATCTTGGGGGTCAATTTCATTTCATCTAATATAACCTAGAAAACAGTGGAGTTGATTCATATCTTCTAAACTCAAAATTCTTGCCTAACATATATACACATATTAATGATATCCAGATAAAGAATGCAGGGCTAGAATATGGGTTGACTAGAATGAGAATGTTCAACATTAATGATTCAAGTAATTTGTATCAGCACAGTGCTTTGATGATGTATTGAAAGATAAATTCCTTCCTGCTGTGATCCATACAGCCAGCCAGAGGGGTCCTGAGAGGGGGTGACAGGAGATTAAGAAAAAACTAGACCCATATTTTGGTGGATTGACAACTGATGGTGTCCTTGTAACACCCAGATGAATTTAACTAGTGTGGTACTGGGTGTGGGAGGCCCACCTGAGGGTTGTTGCCAGCAGCATAAGAAGCAGAAATGGGGAAGAAGAAGAGAGGTTGTTGGGAGCTGCGTGCTGTTGGGTGCTGTTAGAAGCTGTAAGGAGCTGTTGGTTCTCTTGGAGGAGCTTGTCATGCTGGCTTTCTTGATGAACTAGGCTGTTCTCACTGTCTGAGGAGCTTGGAACCTTGTTGTTGCTGAGAATAGCTTCGGTTCACTTTGGGGGAGCTCTGGTCCTCACTTTGAGCATCACTTCCTGCCTCCAGAGGGGAAGATGGTGCACTGCTCAGTCTCCTAGAGAAGCTTGTCACATTGGCTTTCCTAATGGAGCTCGGCTTACCTCATCACTGGAGGAACTTGAGACCTGACTGTTGCTAAAGATGGCTGTGATACTTTTCAGAGAAGCTCTGGTTCTTACTTTCAGCATCATTTCCCAGCTCCAGTGCAGATCCCTCAGCCTGCTAGCACAGATCCTTCATCCTCCTGGCACAGACTTTCTAGCTTCCACCTCTGACTTTTGGGCCTTCCCAGAGCAGATCCATGAAACAGGCCTACATAAGACATTGTTGTGAGATGTGAACCTCCAGTTTTATCTGTGGGAGGCATTGCTATGGGCTGTAGGTCTTTAGCTGGACTCATACAGGACATTTCCATGAGATCCAGGCCTTTTGCTGGATACTTGGGTATTTAGTGTGTGCACAGATTCTCTGCACTTTCTTTGTGTGTGATTCTTTGGGTGACTATTATAAATAAATATGTGTCCTGTATTAGTCCCCTTAAACAAAACCTAAAATCACAGCACATACTAAAAGCTGGGATAGGGTAAGATTTCACCTCTCAGATACAGAGGCAGCGACAACTCAGCACATGCCGCAGTGTCTTTATTTTTACACAGTAAAAAGGGGGGAAACATGCAAGGAAGTCAAGCACAAGGTCTTAGTATTTTGCTGAGAACACTAGAAATGAACATTCTCAGAGCTGTCTACGCTGTAGTTAACAGGAAGGAACACCAAGGCCAGATACCTGCTGGACTGGCCTTGCTCTAGTCCCTTGGAGTTTGCCCACCTCCAGCGCAGCCACTCCCCACACTTTCCAAGTAACTGGCACATTTTAAATGTTCACCTATTAGAAGAAAGTCATACTGATTTATTGTTTTTGGTGTTGTATGATATTCTACAATGTTAAAATAGTTTTAAAATACATAATCTCATCGGATTGGATAATCTTCCTTTTTTAAAAGGAGGCATGGGCTGCATGTGACTTTGCAGGTTGTTGCTGAAGTTGTGGTCATGAAGACTTTGCTGTCCTTTTGAGCTGTGATTGTGTACAGTAATAGAAGCAGAACTGTACGTATCCCACAATGCTCTATCTTATTTTTAAATTCACTTTTCTGATACTTTAAGAGCTCTTTGATTTGGGCTTTATTGCAAAGCCAAGAAAAAACAAAGCCATAATTTCTAGCCTAACACTAAACTTGAATTTTTTTTTGTACCAGGAATCAAACTTAGGATCTTGTGCTTGCCAGGCAGGCACTATGCACTGAGCTATATCCCCAGCCCTAAGCTTGACTATTATAGTTGGCATAAAGCTCAGTTCTAGATTTTTCTTCCAAAAATAAGTTGTTTACTCCAGCATGAAAATTCTTCTTTGTGACTCTACATATTTCCATTTTAAAATGGCCCATTCCTGTGTGGCTAACCTAAGTGGAGAGTATTCTTCAAATTTAATGTGTGCTCCATGATCAGGTCAATTTCATCAGGCTAGCAAGTAGGTAATAAGCCAGAAATTATTTAAACTTTAGAGTTGAGCAGAAATAAGTTTAACTTATAGAAGGATGATACAAAACAAAATTGAGAAATGTTTTTCTCACTTAATATATGAATTTAAACTCAAACCATTCACTTTTTTTTTTAAAAATTGAGCCAATGATTAAGATAGTTTTAATTGTATAGCATTCCTGACATAATTATTGGCTGTCTTCATATAACTTAATTTTGGTTCACAGGTGCAAAAATCAGTTAATCTTGCAGATTTCATCACTTCTTTCTTCCTCTTTTGTTTCTCATCAATTTCTCGACTCCCCAACATATGCAAACTAAGTAAAATGTTAAGCAAAAAGAAAGTTTATTGGCACATGAATCCTGTAATTAAATACAAATTATAGAGCAATGTCTTCATAGTTTTGCTCAATGGCATTCAGAGAAAAAACAGTCTTCTCAGTGGGACTTCGGGACCTTCATTCTCTTACTCCCCCTCCTTTCTCTGTTTTCACTCTGTTTCATCCTCTTTGGGTTCTTGCTCCTCAGCTCCTCCAACCCCCAGCCCCACCGTGTCTCCAGCTTAGTCTGCACACCCTAATGACCTCTTCTTACCTGTCTCCTGTATCTCCTTTACTTACTGAATTTAATTCTGTGTGTCACCTTCTGTGAAGTTCCCATCACCAGTCTAGACTCCTCCCCCGAATACAGACTGTATTTTTTCCTATACGTACAGACACATGTACATGCATACAAACTTTCAATGTCTTTTCCACTTTAACTAAGCACATGCTCTGTGCTGTGGCTGTAACTTTTGAAGTGTGAAGGGTGACAAGGAAACAAATGATTGTCTTTTTCCTACTGCACAATTTGACAGAAGGAATGGATTCATTCATTTTATAGAGCTTAGCAATCTTGCACAGAAAACTTGTCTTATTGTGTCAAGGGCCTTTTATACTTTATATGGAACTTAAAGGAAGTACTTTGTGGCTTTTCTTTAAGAATATTTGTATTAGTATAGTTTTGTGATACATGTTATTTGCATTCATTTGCAGAACTGGAATGTGTCTGTACCACATGGCCACATGACATCCAGACTGCCAGCACCACTACACTTCTTCTCTAGAGTTACCATAAAATAAAGCAAAGTTATCTGAGCACCAGCCTTATGATACCTCAAGAGATGATCTGATTACCAAGATGGCCACCGAGTGACTAGGTGATGGGTAGCATACATAGTGTGGATACTCTAGACAAAGAGGTGATTCTTGACCTAGGCACAGTAAAGCAAGATGCTGTGAGATTTCATCGTACTAGTCAGGATGTCATGTGACCTCAAACTTGTACATTTTTTATTTCCATAATTTTCTTTTTAATATATTCAGTCTATAGTTGATTGAGGCTAACTAAAACTGCAGAAAGTTAAGCTGCAAATAAGGAAGCACGGTTGGACTTGAAACCTAACACACATAGAACCACTTCTCTAAACGTCTCCATCTTAGCCAAAACTTTACACTATCTTTCACTTCCCACTGGTTTTTAACCCCCTCCACACACACAAACACACACATTCAATCCTGTCCCCAAGTCCAGGCAGTCATCTTTCAAAATCAGGAGTGTGAGAATTTCTCACCACCTCCGTTTCTGCAGGTTGGTCTTGGCCACCACTGTTGCCCACCTGGATCACTACATCATGCCTCAAACACATGGCCTGGTGTCGCCTCTTCTCTATGAATTAACAGAGTGGAGCAGCCACTGTCCAACTCGTGTCAGGGTGCTCCTTTGCGCAGAACATCTGTAACTTTGGCTCTTTGTGAAAGTGAAGATGGAAATCTCTACAGCAGCCTTCTACATGGGGACTCCCTTTACCCCCACTGGTTCAGCTCCTGCTGCTCCTGCTCTGGCTCAGGCACACTATTCTCCTTCTATTCTCCCAGCTCTCTAAGCGCAGTCCTGCCTCTGGGTTTTAATATTTTCTGTGGCTCAGCCAGAACCTGCATATCCCTGGTCTCCCTTGCTTTGTCTGTGAACTCTTGGTTCATCACTATATTCCTAGAGTCTATAATTGTTTCTAGAACATGAGGACAGTCAGTAAGTGTTTGGTGAATGAATGAGGGATCATTTCTATCTTTTTCTTCTTGCGTGCATGCAGGAAATACAAAATGAATTATTGGATTATCAAACTCACCCATGTATATGTAAAAATATAATAATCCAACTTGGTTGAAATGTGTACAAGCAATATGAAAACTTGCATTTTTAAAAGATTACTCAACTCTTTTCTCCCCAATCTTAAAAAATGTGTCAATGGAGGAATCAAAATGCATACTGAATTAATTGTTTCTAGGTTATTAATGAAATTCACTGTACTGTTGCTCTCAATGCACTAAATATAGCTGATACTGAACCACAGGTCCTTCATGATCCTTGAAATTTCCTTGAATTTCTTTATAAATACCCCAGCTTATAAGAAGTTTTAATGAGACACTGTGCTGTTTGGAAGAAAAGAAATATAGTTTCTGACCTCAGGGGCATTGATAAAATAATAGACCAAAAACTCTAGGGAAATTAGATTTTAGGAAGTAGAATCCAGTGGCGCATTGCACATTCTAAATAGCACTGGAGTAAGAATGACAGTCTGGCTGATTAAGTTTAGTGATGCGGATAAATTTGAATGTTGTATTATCCAAACTGGACCAAACGCTCCAAACATCATGATGTTTTACAGAGGTAAAATGGCTACTGGGTTAGGATTCACTGTAGGATTTCATTTCAGTTAGACTAGTAGTAGGCCAAGGAGAGATCAGGACCATTTCAGCATTGGGCTTTTCATAGACGAAGCTTAAGTATCTTTGATTTTTCTTATGCCTGTCCAGATTTGTTCAGTCTACAGGTATTCATGAAACAGTTACTATATACAAGGCAGTGTGTATGCTGCAGGAAGTTTACTGTGGTGATGCATCCTACCCTCATGAGAGGGACAGGGAGGTAGGAAGACAGATGTATAAGTATATATGGGGGAAGAGAGGGAAGGCAGGAGGGAGGGAAGGAGACAGAGATTATTATGAGTGCCAGAAGAGAGAAGAGAAGGGTGCTTGGGGAGAGAACAGCCACCCTGTGTGATAAAGCTGCTGTGTCATCTGAAGATTTGTCCCCTCCCCAAGTCCTGCTTTGAGATCTTTACCCTCCAAATAACATTTTAAGGAGGTGGGAGCTTTGGGAGCTTAGGTAAGGATTAGTGTCCTCATGCGAGGCCTGAGAAAAACTTGTCTAGCATGTCAGGAGTCGGTAAAAAGATGGCTGTCCATGAGCCAGATGGTGAGCCTTCACCCAGCAAGCCCTGAGGAATCTGACCGCTCCGTGGTATTAGAGTCCCCAGTGTCTAGAACTGTAAGCAGAATACTATTTCTCTTGTCTCTAAGCCATCCAGTTTGTGCCATTTTTATAGTAGCCTAAGTCACCTAAGACATCTAAACTTATGCAAAATGCCACCCTGATGGTTCAGGAACAGTGCAGGAAGTATTTGACTATCATATATGTGTGCTTCTTCTGTAAAGACATCCAAGTTTGTGGTCTAGGTGGCATTTTTTTTCTTGCTTTCTAGGGGACATTATGTGCTCAATTCTTGTTTTCTTCCACCAATAAGGATGGCTGTTAGAAGGGTAAAAGGGAAGACAGAAGGTCCCCATTGCCCTTTCTGTGTTTGTCCACTGACTTTGTGCCTTCTGCCTTTACCAGGTCTCTCTCATGTTGAAATACCAGTGTCACATTTGAATTCTCTCCAGCCTCATGATGTAATGTTATCATCACTCAAAATCTGCATTCACCTCCTCTTTTCCCTTATTTATGTGGCCTTTCATCAAGGTATATTCAAATGACTGTCTGAGACTTGAGCCCATCCAGAAGACAAAGGTGTTAGATGTTAATTCAACAGAATGACTCACATCTCTTCAGTTGCTCATGTCTTTTTACACTCAATTATAAGCCACTATACCTCAAAACAATGAATATGCTGTAACGTTATTTATATAGTACCTGATAATAGGTGGTAGTGGAGAAGAGATGAAGTCATTCCACACTAAAACAAATCTCTTGCCAAGGGAATTTTAAATTCTTAACTTGAGATCTGAACTAGGTGGAAGCATGTAATACCACAGACACACTGTACACATGGGATGAAAAATTACAACAGACAAAGCAATACTAGTGAATAAATAAGAAAAATTAAGTAATAGGATTTTAGGCTTTTAATCTCCAAGCCGATGATTATAAAGGAGGTATTAAAATTCCCCAATCTTAGCGGCTCTGTGCCCATTTGTTGAAGAACAAATCTCAGACATTCCTACTATTGCTATCACAGTGTTACTCTTTGAGACGCTTAGACGCATCTTACATTGTGCTATATGAATCTACCTGTGATGCCACATTGGCCTCTGCTCTACCAGAAACTGTAGCTCATGTTCACTGGTCACCTGCCTGCATAGCAGCTGGTACAAGCAAGACTATTCTGGCTACTGTATTCTTCCTTCCCTCCTAGGGCAGTTCCCTGAATGGTTCGCCTGCTGAATGGGAGCGTATCTCCTCCTTGTTATCTCAGAGAAGACAACAGCTTGGCTTCTTGGTTGCTCAAAGTTTAGGCCTCTAGTGGAAGCAATTCTTTTAGTTCTTACGTACAACCTTTTGTCTTTCCAGAATATGACTGGGAGAGTTCACAGGCCAGTCACCCAGCTTAATGTAAAACACCCCTCTTTTGAGGAACCTCTACCTTTGTAGGCGATTCTGGTCATTCATATGAGGTTTCTTTTTCTCATACAGTGAATTTTTAGAGATTTTACTTTTGGTTCTCAGTTCTACTGTAACAAGCAAACAAAATCTCAGTTGCTTAAGCAGTAGAAGTGTATTTCTCTTTCATGCGCTCCTTATCATAGTCTGGTGGAGGACAAAGGAAGGTTCCACTCTTTACCTGAACATGCTTGAAGGGATATTATACTTTCTAAAAAGTTCCCCAGTCACTGTGGCCTAGGAGAGGAACTATACGCTGGTTCTCAACAGTTTCTCTCTGAGAGTATTATTTCTGCTTATCTCCTTCCCTCTGTCCCTCCCTCCTTCTCTCCTCCATCTCTCCTTCTCTTTTCCTTTCTTTCCTTCTGTCCTTCCTTCCTTCTTTCTGTCTTATTTCATCATGTCTTAATAATATTCAAATTATCATTTGTAGGGCTGCTAATAGCTCATTAGTCAAAGCAAGGCAGCCATGCCCAGTTTCAGAGAGGTAAGGAAGTACAATCTCACCACATGCCTTGAAGAAGTGGGAATCTTGGAGAACAACAGCCCTAATGATGCTTACACCTCCTTCCTTGAAATTGCCCTGGTGTGATCTTTCATTTCTTTCCTATTCACCCTTGGGATGCATCTCTCCATGTTTGACCTTCTGTTATGTAAATAGCACAGGTTCCTCTACACTGGCTGAGAGTTCTGGCCAAGGGTATCTCACCAGTTGGACTGCAGTCATCCCAAGCCTCAACTGCTGTCACAGTGACTCAGACAGTTGTTGGCAGGCATCCATTTCTATTGGTCTGCTCAAGATATGATAGCTTGAGTCACCAAGAGTGAAGAGGTTAGAGACACCGAGATCCCAAGACAGAAGCCACATTGAGTCTTTTATATCTGGTTGTGAAAGTGACAAAGTTGTCACTTCTACTTGATGACCAACTCCAGAATGGGGAAAGACAGGACTATATAATGATGAGAATACCAGAATGGGGGGTCACTGGGGGGACAGTCCTGGAAACTGGCATCCATTCTCATTTAAAAAGCCTCATGCTTTCATATGAGCCCAGGGCTGCAACAAAATGCTGTGTGCATCTAAGCTTCTGTCAAGTAGCATATGGAGCCGGGGGTAAATGAAATTTAAAGCTGATCTCAAGTAGGACCTTCTTTTAGATTAGTGTTGGCCTTCTGTGCAGTGCACTGGTTCTTGTGCTGTATCATTTCCTATGCCCAGCACCCAAAGAAGTACATGCTCTCTTTCATGGAGCATTTGCTTTATTTATAATGTTTTAAACACTATCTTTAAGTTGCTTGTGCTGAAGTGGTTGCTATACTTGAAATGTTACTAGACTTAATATATAACAAATAAAAATACTGGATTGTTTTTCTTGCCCTTTTCTATAGAAGCATGAGCTGTGTGAGCTATGTGTGGCTTTAAATAGGGTACTGGGAGGAATTAGAAGTAGTGTCACAGTGGCAGAAACCCCACATTAAAATTCATTCTGTCAGCACTCTGTGATTCCACAAACCAAGGTTCTTTTTAGCTAATCAAGAAAGCATTGAATGATATTAAGGAGAAAATGCTGTGCTGTAAAGCGAAGAGAGCTTTTATTTAGGGGGAAGAGTTCGTATGGTCACTGTAATAAATAAGAAAATGCATGTGTATATTTTTACATATCCTTGGTTTTATTGAACAAAAGTAGAGACATTCATTTCCCTTTAAAATTGTTCTTGTGGAAATAAACCCTACAAGAAACTGGGCACTCTTTCCTACCATGCACTGCAATTGAGTTCTATTTACTGAAATCCTCGAATCAGCTTTTTATTTCTTGTAACGGGGATGCCTCTTGGGTTAACTCAGCAGCGTGACCGAAGCAGGAAGCCTGTTAGACGCACATGGATAGCTCGCCTCCTCTCCCCTCGTTCTCTTTGTTTCTGCATTTCGACTGCTTTCATCCTGCCATTGAGCCTCCTGTACCCCAAATTGCAGTGTGCTCGCCAGCTGCCAGATTCCTCCTCCTGCCCGGCCTCTCCTGCCTCCCCCAGTGACACCTCACTTCATTCCCCACCAAAACATTGCCCTGGCCTCTGAGCTTGCCCTGTTCACATTGTTCTGCCCTTTCCTCTCTCCTCCTTGCCATGCTGGTTTCATCAATTTTACCAAATGACTTTCCTGGCAGCTGTGAAAAGAAAACCCAGAGCAAGTTAGTAGCAATATAATACTGTACTTTTGGCCATTTTTCTAAAATGTACAGAATTGTTTGGTCATTGGGTTGATTTTTAATGATCTAAATGATCAGCTGTTTCAACACTGCACTGCAGCAGCTTGGTAATAAATAGGAAAGGGGAGGGGTGTCACTCAGTGCTTGATAAATAATCTCTGAGACACCAGCCAAGGAGACAAGATAAGACAGAGGCCTTTGCCAACTTGCATATTAACATTTTTAAACAAAAGCACTTAGCTGTGTAATTTCACATGGGGAATATGAGGGAACTAAAGCAAGATGTTTTTGAAGAGGGATTAGATAGTCAGCAGTAGGATTAGGAAACAAACCACAGCTCAATTCTCAATGTATCTGGTGTATATCTAGTAATTTCCATTGCTACACATGTCCCGTTGCAGGGTATATACCAGCTGATCTAGCACTCACCCGATAAAAGACTGTCATATCTCTGAGGATACTGTAACACTCTTACTTCACTGATATATATGAAGGAGTAGCTTTAGTATGATATAGCATAGTTTTCCTTGAACACTAAGGTACTATTTTGTTTTTCAAAGTTGGATCTTAGTTATCTATAATAAAGTAACCCAGGAGAGCTGACTTCCTGTCTGTTGAGTTTCCATTTTCAGTTCTATGTAGGTCAGACAGTTAATAATAAGCTGAACCATGGCACCTTGGTCAGGAGGATGCTGTGGACAGGCCGGTTTCAGCCCCAGCACTGGGGAAAGTGACCAGGAGACCCTCTTGGTTGGTGATACCAGGAGCATGGCCCTTGTATGTGAAAGATGCCTGTCTCCTTTCTTCCCATCCCACATTGGGAAAAGGAATTTGAACCTTTGTTTGAGAATTTTGTACTCCTTGAATAAATGAGGTTAGCTCTGGCTGGCAATGACAGTGTTTCATGCTTTTGAAAAGTTGGAAATCTCTGGCAACAAAGTAAAACTTTGTATGTACTCTGGGAGGGGGTTGAGGGTTGAGAGTAAAACAACAGACAAAATTGTGCTTCGTAAGATGTTTTAATCTTCTTTAAATATGTTAAATTTTGAGAAATAGCATGTGTATAACCGCAATACATGTGTTTTACAAGGGTTTACCAGGTTGCATAAAAATCAATTATTTTATAAAATGTCCAAAAATTTAAATCAATAGAGAAAAAAGAGGAAACTTTTGGCTTTTCAGTTATATTTATTTTTACCTCTGAAAACAGAAAATCACCTGTGTATTTTATAGATCTGTAATATCATCTTTGTTTACAATAGACTATTTTGACCATTGTTAGGCAGTGTGCATTTTTAAGCATCTTCAGCTGTCTTATACATTTAGGGCCTAGAAGTCACTGGTGGGGGGAGTAGAAAGATCTGGAATTTTTCTCAGGAATTCAGCAATGATCAGAGACACAGCAGTATTTTTAAAAATTATAAACAATGAAAAAATGAATAGGAGTTTATGTGCGTGTTTATGTGTATGTATTTTCACATGAGCAATTATTTTATTGGGTTATTATAAATGGAATTTCTTATCAAATGGTATGTGTGTTTTAGATGTTGAAAAGTCTGCTACGTTATGTTCCCAAGGAATTATTCCCAGCCTATGCACCCACCAAGTGTGTATGGCTCTGTTCCTCACCCCCTCACCATCACTTGATATTTTTAACCTTCTTAAACATTTTTTACTGCTATGATAGGCTAAATAGCTCATTGTAGGGTTTAGTTTTTTGGTTTTGTTTTTGGTTACCAGTGAAAATTCAATACGTAAATAGCTGTGTGCTGCTTTCTTTCTTATGGTGCCTTCTTGTGGGGCTTATTTGCACTCATCTCGCATTTTTCAAGTTATTGCTTTATTTTAATTAATCTATAGGCCCTCCTGAAGGCCTCATGGTACCGAACTAGCGTGGTATGTGAACAGCTGACCCTGCCCACTCACCTCCTGTTTGTAAGTGCTCGGGAAGCTCACACTATCCAGCCTTTCAAATTTCTACTCCACTCTTTCCTTGTCCTCTAGTCTAAGGATCCCACTACAGTAGTCAGTAGGTCAGATTCCAAACATCTGAGGTCAAGGAAGACAAATACGCACTGAGTTCTTACATGTGCTGTGTGCTCAATCTGTTCCCTCTCATCGAATCCCAAACAAATCTAAGTATGAGTGAGTGCTCTGTTCCTCATGGAAAATCAAGATTCAGGGAAAGTTAAGACAGGAGCCCACAGCAAATAATGTGATGGTAAGAGATGTCAGATCTGTCTGATAACACTGAGACCTGCGCTGCTTCTACCAAACCATACTATCTTTAGAAAAAGCTTCCGTGAACCTACAGCACGGATCAGCTAGGTTATACTTGGGGCTCCAGGGAGATGTGATCGAGAAACTGGAGTCGGAGATTTAGCAAAAGGAGAGGGAGTGAGACCACCAAAAAGAGGGGTTAAGTTATGCCTGGATTTGAGAAAAGAAAAACAAAATGGAAAAGGCAGTGCCCGAAGTGCTGAGGATTAGGGACCCATTTTAGTGAGCCGGAACATGCTAACATGGGGGAGAAAGAGGCAGTCCGTGTACGAATGTGCATGTACTCAGTTTTGTGAGCTACTGGTGAAACAACAGCAAAAGAAAAACAGCAGCAATGACATGGCCTGGAGAACAGTATTAGTATTAGTGATGTTCATTATGGGATGTCATTTAGACGATGGTGACATAAGCTGCAGCGTAGCACAGCAGGCCCGCCAGTCGCAAGCAGATCCACATAACAGAGGTTTGCCTTTGCAACAAGATTTGTTACACCTGGCCTGTTTATCCCAAAGCAAAGATGTGGGTAGCAAGATTACTAGAAATGCCTTCTTGAAGGATAAAGGACAATTATGATAGCTTAGGCCAGAGGCTTTCGGTAAATTCCATCTGGTATTTTACAAATTAGCTCGTTATTGTGCTGTTCTTATGAATGTGTTAGTCTGCAAACATATCACCATCACAAATTAGTCACCTAATGTTTCTGTGAAAGGGTTTAGCCTAAGCACACCGATATTATAGTATGGAGCAGTAAAACAGGGCTTTGCTTGATCCTCTAAATGGAAATCAGCCATAAGTGCAATTAGATTTCCAAAGGAATTTCGGGGTACACATTGTCTTCTGATTTTTGCAGATGGGATGTCATCCTCGCTGTGGGTATTGACAATATCATGTCATAGTAGAAATCTCTTTGCTGTCCCCATGAACTTCAAGAGAAATCCAGCCTATAGACAAGTTAGGGATTCACAGATAGAACATACCTTTTTGTTTGTTTTTCTTTACATTTATTACCACAGGTGTTAACACAATTAGTTTTCAATTCAATAGTAGCAATTAGAAATTAACTCCAGCATCTAATTTTAAAATTTTTTTGTGGTGGATGAGCTCACCTGCCAGACATTTAGAAAGAAAAATGAGAAAGCATAAATATCTTTCTCCTGTCTAACCTAATTACCTATTGAGATGGAATCTTGCTTGGATTATAATAAATACTTCTTGGTAAAATGTAATAGTTAGGACGGCTTTGGCTGCAGGTTTGGAGCTCCCAATATCATGGCTTGATACACATAAGGGAAATTTACTGTCTTTTATCAGAAAGAGTCAAGATGGGCTTTCCCAGTGTTTCTGTATTAAACTGAGCCCTTGGCCATTGTGAAAGGTTGTCCTTTTGTTCCAAACGAGTCTTCACTGACACGAATGTTGGCTATAGACAGGCACGAGGTCCAGAGGCAGAAAATGAACCTTTTCTTTCCTGAAAAAGAGTTTATCTGTGTATTTTTTAAGAGAGAGCCAGAGCTGGGTAATGCCATGTGTTCCCCCCTCCCAGCCCTCGGCGGGGGCTGCACTTAATTCATCCCCATCCACCCCAGGGAATAATACGTCCATGGTGGAGTTACTTTTTCCTTTACAATAGACTCACACTGCATACAGGACAGAGACCCAGCCTTGAGCCACTTTTTGTTCTTTCCCAGCCCCGGGGAAGGCAGCTGAGCTCTCCAGGCAGATGTGCAGGGACCAGAAGGATGAGAGGACTGGAAAGCCAAGGCCTGAGGTGGGGGCAACGGAGCAGCAGCACTTAGAACCCCGGGCTCTGCCTGAGTCGCAGGAGTTGCAGCCAGGAGCCCATGAGGGATGCTGCTACTGAACTCACAAAATTACCCATGAGACAGAGTGGTGTCACCCTCTCCTAGGTCCCCAGTATAAGATGCCATCATATGAGAGTGCCAGTTCAAGGGGGAGAAGCCTCCTTACGTCTTTACATCTCCCTTTGCCAAGCGCTCCAACCTCAGAGTAATCAGTGCCAAGAGAGGGTAGGGCTGGAGAGCCAGGGAGGGGGACGTGCACCCCATGCTTGCTCTCTCTGCCCACGCTCCCCTACAAGCACTCTGCGGGGGGCCTGCTGGGAGGGGGGTGGGTGTGGAGTTTGGGGCTGTAATCTGGAATGGGGACCTTAATCACATATTGATGGTTGAATGTTGAACGTGAGCGTCAAACTCTCTTTGCTAACAGCACAATGGAAAACCTGAGATACTTTCCATGAATAAAGCTCAATGGGGGCATTGGGAAACCAAAATAAAATGTGTATCAGTCCCTGTCACATGTCTTCACATTCAACAAATGTGTTCTGGTCTTAATATTCATTTACAAATAGTTTAAAAATATCTTGACAATGCCATGTGACATTTCTATCTTGCATATATTTTCTTTTCTTTTAATATTAGACAAGAATGTCAAGGAAAATTACTTACACTTTCTATCAAATGTTCTGATCTTCACCATGCTTGTGCGGCCAAGCCTAGTGGGGCACATCTGTGCCCCGGCACTCCGAGGTGGGCGGAATACCAGTTCAAGCGCAGCCTGGGCAACTTAGGAAGATGCTGCCTGAAAATTAAAGTATAAATAAATAAATGAAAATGCTGCGGGGGAAGTAACTCGCTGCAAAGGCCCTGGGTTCAGTTAGTAGTCCAGCAAATGAATTAATTGATTGATTAATTAAAATAAAAAATAAAAATCTGTGCCCCAGCAAAGCCATTCCAGACACGTCACAGAGAAGAGATGGAAAGCAGTGGCTTGTGGAAGAGGAGGGACCGCTGGTGTTGGTAGCAGTGTTTTTCTCTCCCAATCTATGCCCGCTGTCCTTTGTCTTTGTTGACCCCCTTCTCCCTCTGGAGACCGCTGGACTGTCACTTGCTCTGTTTATCTAGAGTCCGGGAAGGGAGGCCACCAGGGGCTGGCCGCAAAGTCACTGGTCAGTCTCCACCCGCAACCAAAGAATATTCAGCCTTCCCAGACCCTCGTGGGCAGTCCCATCCCAAAGGGCCTGTGCCCCTCTAGCCAGGGAAGACTTAAGGGGCTCGGGAGGAAGGGGAGCAGATCCTTCAATCACGTTGCTCCTGCTTTTTCAAAGCGAGATGGGGATTTCAAAAATCCGTGAAGGCTGCTGAGAATTCTGACCATAAAAACTGGGCACTCACCCACTGACTTCCTGCTGTTTAAATTTTAAAGAGAAAAGGTCCGTGAAAACACATCAACCCTGA
The DNA here is from genome assembly GCA_004027595.1 of Dinomys branickii. Lineage (NCBI taxonomy): Eukaryota > Metazoa > Chordata > Mammalia > Rodentia > Dinomyidae > Dinomys > Dinomys branickii. The sequence goes on along the minus strand of PVLD010007379.1, from coordinate 38,659 downwards.
AAGTAAATTTACCCTCTGATCGATTATGCTGCTTTATTTTGTGAGAAAAAGATTAATGATCTCATGTCTTTATTCATTTTACAAATCTTGGAACTAATAACAACAGAGGAATTCATGTTACAGATGAAATTCTTTCTCGCTCCTAACATGCTTCTCAGAGAGAAAAGAATAAAATATAGGCAGGCAACTCAGTTGCATATTAATATTTTTCTGTTTCATCAGTTTTTTAAACAATTGCTTGTATTTCGCCTCTTTGTGTGTAAGTGATTTGCATAGACCATAGTGACGTTTTTCGGGACAGAATATGCCAGTTCCAGCGAGAGCAGGCTGGCTGAGCATTTCACAGGTTCAGCGCTGAGGATTCAGCCTCCAGTTAGGGCAGTACCAACAGCAGATCACAGGGAGTAGTGACAGGTGCGGGAGAAGGTATCTGTCTAGAGTGGGTAGTTTGGAATTCATAACTAGCCTTGCTTTTATTTTTCGTTCAAATGCATCTAATTTTATAGTTATATTCTAATGACTTCAAATGTATAAAATTATTCTAAAACATTGGGTTCTAGTTTTAATAAATCTTCATAGTTTTGAACTGTCCAATAATTTTGGGAGGATACTGAAAATTGAACTCAGGGTCCTCCCACTGAACTACATCCCCAGCCCTTAACAGCGATTTTTTTTTAAAGACAGGGTCTCCCTAAGTCACTAAGTTGCCCGAGCTGGGCTCAAACTTGATGTCTTCTTGCCTCAGCTTCCTAGAGTGCTGGGACTATAGGATGACATGTATGTGCTACCATCCCTGGGTTTAATGACTATTTTAAATGATTATTTAATAATTATGTTAATGATTATTTCAAAGTAATAGTATGAATGGCATTTTTCTCCCTCAGAAATAATTTTGCTGTTTCCAACATTGGGTTCCTCTATCCCATAAAGCTGAGAAAAATCATAGTATTTGACATTTTCTAATTTGTCTGTCTCTCTTCTACCTTTCCTGCTCCCTGTCTCTCTGTGTCCCCACCCCATACACATACATTTTATCTGAAATAAATTGACATTCAGTGAAAAGAAATGCATAGTCAAAAAAATAAGAAGTGAATATTTGGACTGAAGGTGTAATAAATGTCAGTAAAAGGAAGGAACACTTGTCTAGGACGTCTGGATGTGAATGGGGGTGGGCATGGGGATGGGGATGGGGATACACTGTCAGCGCCACTCTGTGTGAGCGTCCTAATTTAATCCCTTTGCTTGTGTAACCCTGAGGGTTTTACTGAGAAGAGTGAACCACGTTTGACTGCAGGGCTTACCCTAATGAGCCCATAAGAGTGAAAAGGCTGTTTCTGTGTGCTGCCTATTAAAGTAAAAAACTCTTTCTCAGGCTCCTTCAGAGGTCTTGTAAATATTCCTATAGCAATATAAAAATCAGTGATACATTTTGGAGTTTAATTACTCTGATTTGTTGAGGGAAAAAGTTAAGGATTAAAAGCTTTTTTTTTCATATTTAGTCTAATTTTGCATGCTTATATCTGGTAATCTGAGCAACTTCTGTGACAACGACAATTTGCAGTATAACAACCACTGGTGAATTCTTACAGTCCTGTCTAGTGAAGCTTGTGTTGTCTCTAATGTTCTTTTAAATGATTATTTTCTTATTCCCTTTAATGATTTGATCAATCTTCCATTCTTACACTTGGTAATCTGACCAACTTCGTTGAAGATAACAATACGTAATATAACAACCACTGTGAATCCCTATCATTTGATTTGAAAGCCTATATCACTTTTCATGACCTTGCTTTGTTTTGTTTGTGTTTTGCTACTGTGCTGGTTTTTTTTTTTTGTGCTATTTTCTTTAAAAAAAAAATCTGTGAGGGACCTATTTCTAGGCAGTTGCCTTGGTTTTTTTTTTTTTTTTTTTTTGTTTTTTTTTTTTTTTTTTTTTTTTTTTTGGGATTTTTTTTTTTTTCAGATGGGTTTTAGTTTTTGTTTTTGGTGCTGAGGACCGAACCCAGGGCTTCCAGCTTGCTAGGCAATCACTCTACCGCTGAGCTAAATCCCCAACCCTGACCTATTTCTAGGAAGGGGAAAAAGGGCAGACAGAAATATCATGATTTGTATTTGGGGAGTGGGGCTTTGAATGCTTGATTCTTTTGCCTTTTTCCTTTGGATTTCTCATGATGAACTTGCCTTCATTCCGAGATGAAATAATTTCATGTTTAAAAAGAAGCTTCAAATCCTGTTGCATCAATTGAAAAAGAAGCTCTTCGATAAGGTGTACATTTCATAAGTAGGCTGCTAAAGCATGTGTCAAAATAAAATTTTGAGAAAATTAGGGCTCTGCTTTTATTTCAAGCAAGAGTAAACTAACAGAAATGTAATCTACTAATGTTGTTAGTGGATACAATATTTGTAGATACAAAATTTAATATTTAGGGAGATATAGCTCAGTAGAATACAGACTTGCCTGGCAAGCGCAAGGTCCTGAGTTTGATCCCTGGTACCACCAAAAAAAAAAAAAAATTTGTATCTACAGTTTTAAAATTGTGTATCTATTGGTGTATTCTGGGTATAAAAGATTAATACTTTTCAAGTTCTTCTTTAAAAAATATTTTATAGGGGGCAATTTTAGGTTCACAGTAAACTTGAAAGGAAGATATAGAGCCCCCTGTATATCCCAATCTCTCCAAGGGGCATAATCCTTGCTCTTATCAATATCCTTTACCGAAGTGGTACATTTTAGTGCACAATCACTAAATCTACATTAACATGTTACCATCGAAAGTCCATAGTTTACGTAAAGATTCTCTGTTGGTATTGAACATTTTCTGGGTGTAGACAACTCTATAATGATATGCACACACAATTATTACATCATACAAATATTTCTAATATCCCTGGTGTGTCTGGTTCTGATCCTTGTTCTATCTCTTCCTACTTTCTTTGCTTTTCAGTATAATTTGTAGTTTCTTGTTGATAGCGAGATACAAACTGGGTTGCAGGAGCCACTGGGAACAGAGCTTCTATGGTGCTATGATGGGAAAAGAGGGAAGTATTTTATAATCCAACAATTAGGTTTTGGCCTTTTGGTGAAGCTGTACCTCTGAACTATTGATATCAAGTGTTTCTCAGGTCTTTTTCTCTCACCTGTACCTGGGAGAGGGTAGCCAGAGTCAGCTGGAGTCTGGCGTGTCCTTCCATATGGAAGTCCAGAGCTGATTGGAGTTGGAAATTTTCTTACCCTTAGGTCAGTTTGGCTCTGATTTATAAAAACAAACTCTGAGCATGTTAGGCTCCAGTTAAGTAGTTTCTCCTGAGGGAAGACCTTGCTAAGAAGAAGAAAGTAATATTCCTGGAATATTTACAGTTGTCTACATCTTCCCTCCTCTTGCCAGAAACTGGAAGGGATTTTCCCCTAATGTTCACTGTAAGATCCTGATCAGACTTCTCAAAGAACAGCAGCCTGTGGCCTTACATCTCCTATGAATCTGAGAAGAACTGTTGATTTTTTAGTTTGCTACTTGTTCTCAGAGAAGTGTGGCAACTTCCTCCAAGCTCTTTATATGTGAAACCAGAAATGGGATAACATTACTGTGTGTGTGTGTGTGTGTGTGTGTGTGTGTGTGTGTGTGGCACTGGGGATCGAACTCAAGACCTTGCACTTGCCAGGCAGGTGCCTATTCCACTGAACTATATACCCAGCCCAGGATTGCATTACTTTTTAAATGAGAAATAAGAGACACCATAACTATCACCAATGGTTAACTTATCAATAAAAGTCAATGAAACTATGGATGAGGGTGAATTTATTTGGATACATCTAATTAGTGAGGCCTCATAAAAGACAGGACAAATGTGCACTCCATCAGTACTTCTTATGGTGCTACTTAAAGCAATTACCACTCTTGGCCTGGCCAGTTCTGCATGATTGTGGACAGACTGCATGTTCAGATCTGCTATCTGGGTTAAAGGGGGCTGAGGTCAGGCTGAAATCTGTGTGCTTGCAGGTACATGCATGTTTGAACTGAAGCAAACTATTATAACATCATACTAGTATATAACAGTGGTACAGTAACACAATGTTTACATGTCATTTGAGCATCAGTATCAGGATGTTTGATAAGGGATTTACTTTGCCAGTAGACACAACTTTAGTATTGATAGCCCCACCCTGAATGAGTACTACTTCCAGTCCCATCTTCAGGGTTCATATGGACACAGAAAAAAAGAATAAATCAGATATTGATGACTATTCTTAAGACTCAGTATTGATTTTACCAATAATATTAGCAGGATACTTGGTTTCTTAAATACATATTTTGAGTTCAACACTTAAATTTTGAATTTTGAGGTTAGATTTTTCAAACCTATTGAAGAGCCTTGCTATCATATATTAGAACCTTGCGATTTATATTCCAATTGTAGATGTTAATTATTGTCTTAGAGGCGCCTGGCTAGCTCCGTTGGTAGAGCATGAGACTCTTAATTAATTGTCTTAGTTAGTTTTCCCTTGTTGCTAAGACAAAATACCCAACCCCTAAAGTTAAAGGGGAAAGATTTATTTAGCTCAAAGTTTGTAGAGGTTTCCATAATCGGCTGGTTCCAAGGCAGGGTAGCAGAGGAGAAACAATTCATGGTGGACAGAAGGTAGCAAAGCTAGCAAGAGGCATTAACAACTTTGTTCTGCCCCTTTTATACTCTATGTAGGCTCCTGGGAGTAGCGTGGTGCCAAACCATTCAGGGGACTGACTCAGTAATCACCCACCCGGAATCCCAGCACTACACCATGAATCAATCACACGCTCTAGATCCAGCCACCTGAGCAAATCCCCGCCTATGACCAGATGAGGCTTTAGAGGCATCTAAACACAAGCCATAATAATTGTAAATGACTGTTTTCCCTTAATAAATAGCATTTTTTCTCTTAGCAACTGTTTTAGATATACAGATAACACATGGTCATAGTCCTAGATTTAAAATTTAGTAAATTAAGAAATATATAAAATAATATGTAAAAATCTTTTTTCTGAAGAACTGGATTGTTTCTTTTGTAGGAGTTCATTTTTATGGGGGTGACATTCACATGCCATAAATGTAATCATTGTAAGGTTCACAATTTGGTGAAATTTAACACAGTCATAATGTACAACTATCACCAGTGTCTTATTCCAAGATATTTTCATCACCCCCCCCAAGGAAACAGGCACCTTAAGCCATCACACACACACACACACACACACACACACACACACACATGCACACACGCAGCAATCCAAGCCACTGCTTTGCTGTCTCTCTATGGATGTACTAGCTCTAGATACTTCACAGACATGCGCCATGTGGTATGTGGCCTTTTGTGTCTGGCTTCTTTTATTTGGTGTCACTTTTTTGAGGTCCATCCGTGTGTTGCCCATGTCAGTCCTTCTTTCCTTTTTATTGTTTGTTTATCAGCTGATGGACTAGTAGGTAATTTCCTTCTTTTGTATATGGCATAAAAATCCCTTTTAAGTGCTGACCACATCTACTTCCTTATGTCCGAGGTGGTTTTTCAACAGTTAGATATGTAGCCTTCTGGTTCTTTCCCTTTGCATGATATGGGTAGATAGATCGATCGATCGATATGCATGTGTTGATGAACTCATATTCAAGATATTATTCTCCAACACTGATGGTATTTTTAGTATATGTCATTTCACGTATCTTATCCAAGTCATCTTTAGGAGTCCCTAATATTCTTTGAATTTCAAATATTTAAAGCATGATATGAAAATATTTCTGAAATATGATACAAAGCTTTTAGAAAATTTTCAGATAGAAAGAAAATATCATTCCATTTTATAAGAGACATCTATCGTTACTTCATTTGTTCTTTTTCTTTTCTTTATTTTGATAAATTGTAGACCACATGAAGAGTCTGTGTTTTATATGTTAGTTATTAATTTTGCAGTGCTGAGGATTGAATCTAGTTGATAATGTGTGCTAGGCGAGTGCACTATCACTGAGCTACACCCCTAGCCCAATATTTGTATATTTCTAAAAAGCAAATTTAAGAATATATGTCAATAACTTTATAAGAGCTCTCTTTATATCCCAGTTATTTTATATACTCTAACTTACCCTAGTAATCTAAAATTATGAACAACCCATAAATTTGCTAATATTTGCATGCAACAGGTAAGCAAATTATAGCTCAAAGAGACTTAGTAAATTGGTCAAAATTACATAAAAAGAAAAAAGAAGAACTGGGATTGAGGGCGTCACATCTTGATGTTCCAAGACAGAATACAAATTTGACTTTTTCTCCTTCAGACTTGTGGCTGTTTCCTCACATTTGATTTTTGAATAGAAATATTAAGTGTTTTCTTTGTATTCAGGCATTAGATATTCAAACTCTTCCACTTCCAAAAAATGTCTAAGTAGTTATTAGCAAGCATTCTAAATATTCAAATTATGAAATGTATTGTGTTTAATGATATACCTTTCATTTTTCAGTAAATGTATTTATTCATCATTTAAGATTTGGACCAGGGATGTAACTCAGCAGCACAACACCTGCCTGGCAAGCACAAAGCCCTGAATTTGAATCCTGTTACCAAAAAAAAGAAAAAATTGAAGATTCCAGGTTTCCAGGTTTGGCTATATGGGCCAGAATGATGTTTTAAATAGCTAAGTATTAGCTACATCAGGAACATTTTCAACAAAGCATTAAAATAAGTGTTTAGTAGATTTTTTTTCCATTTTTCAATTGATGGTTGTTTTCTTGGTTATAAGAACGTGTAGAAAGTAAATATACCAGCAACTCACTGAATCATGACGTAGGTCTCTGATGCTTAGCATCTGAAACCAAGGGCTCATGAAGGGTTCCCCTTGTTTCAGTTATGAATGTGCTGAATAGCAAGCCTTCAGACTCCGCTAGAACTTGCCAGCAAGGGAAGTCATCACTATCAGTGTGGTTATTAGTTAACGGCTACAAAGTGCCAACTACGTTTCTGGTGTTACAAATACGCAGAGGAAAACGCTGCTCCTTTTCGGGGGACAGGGATAAGCGCAGGATTTGGTTTTGAAAGCTCTCTTCCTGTTGGAAGACAGAGTACAGGAATGTGCTATCTTCCTGAGTCTCATTCGCAGCACTGGAATGCCATGCTCAGCTGCTTGGTAGTTGATGAGATATATATGTGTGTGTGTGTGTGTGTGTGTGTGTGTGTGTGTATATAATAAAATGAACCAATATATGCGTGATTATACATACCAGAACAAAAGTGATAGTATCTGTCATTTTCATTTTTAGAAAATTTTGAAAACACATTCATTGCCTTTTGTTTTTAGGCAAGAAGTTACATCCTCAAGATTATCCAAGTGACTGTCATTTTCTATTCTGTTGCATATGACAGATTTGTACTATTGCTACATAGATAGAATACGCACAGAGAAATTTGTACATGTAAATATACTTATGTGTAATGAAAGAATAACACGGGTGTGTTGACAATTAAGTGGCAAAAGTTAACAAGTCTCTTGAAAAAATGAGGACATTCCTAAAATATCAGAACGGATGATTGTATTCACACAAAATTAATAAAATTTGTCTTTTAGGTCCTTGTCATTTATGTCTAAATAGAGAAGGAATTTAATTTTATTTATACTAAAAGGCAAATATTAATATTAGTCTAAGGATTATACCAGAATATGCTGATGACAGATATATTGTAATGTGTAAATTACTTTCTGAAAGTGAAACTTGATGAGGGGAAGGGAAAATCAATGAGTACATCATCACACCCACCGTATCTAATAAGTACATGTGACTAAGAGGTTTAAGAAACACCCAAGTTCATAGGTAGGGTGTGGCTTTATTATACTAAGATTATGTTAGCATGAAGGTGTAATGTAAGCATTGTATTACCATAAAGGAAGCCTGTAATTTAAGGAGTTTGAAGAGAGTAGGGTCTTTTTTTTTGAGACATGGTTTCAGTATGCAGTTCAGGCTGACCTTGAGCTCACTTTGAAGCCCAGACTGGCCTTGAATTCAAAAGGATCCTCCTGCCTCAGCCTCCCAAATGCTGGAATGACAGGCATGCACCACCACACTTGGCGAGAATAGGGTCTAAAAACTGATACTCTAACCAAAAACTTGTGCCAATAAAATGTTAGTTCTGTATTCTTACTGCTAGGTTTTTTTTAAAGTTTGTTGTTAATTTAATTTTTTAAAAATAGGTTCTTTTATAAACTAAACTTAAAACTGGTAAAAACAGTGCTCTTTTGGTTAAAGCACCATGAGGTACCCAGCCTACTCATTGTCTCTTAGCTGGTCCAACACATCCTTACAGAACCACAAGATTCCAAAAAGCATAATTTGAAAACTATAATACTTATGACCATAACACCCTAACCATAAAGGACTTTATTGGAGAAGGACGTAGGGACATTGGTTAGCTAACATTTTTTTTTCTGAGTGTCAGTGTACTAAGCAATCTGTTGATGAAAATGTTGATTATTTTGGTATGTGCTGAGCTTGCAGTTTATACTTTATTAATAAGCCAATATACTATTTTTCTTATTATCATATGAAAGTGGTAAATATGAGTCTATCCCGGAAAGACCAAGTACTTTTCCACTTGCTGTGTGTTTAAATTTTCAAAATCTGCACAATAAGAAAACAAAATCGAACTTCGCTCTGGTAGAGCTGAGGCTACACCATAGCCATGGCAACCTCACCAAGATTTGCCAATCTATGATGTGCATGTCATTAGAACACCTTAACTGACTGAAATAATGGGGCTCTGTTGGGCTTTCAAAGGAATTACAGTATTCCTTAGATGTTCCATGGAAGGACAATGATCTTTTAGTAGAATAAAACAGAAAAATAGTAGTCTCTTTTGTCAAGACTATCCATCTTTTAGAACTTGTTTTTAAAGACATTCACTGTAGTACATGTACAGTAAAAACACCGGAAATGAGCTATTTCTTTAATGTAAGCATGTCCTTACTTTTATGTTTATTGGACTGAGTCTGTAGGAATACTCAATTTACTATTGTTTATTAAAGTATAGAATTAATTCCCTGAATGGTACAGTAAATTACATTTATTTTTTGTTATTCCATACATAGAAATTTGACTTTTCTACCTCTACTTATCAACACTTCCCAGTTCTGTTTCCTCCCACACTAATTTGTTATACTTCATTTATGACAGGAACGTATATGTGAATATAAATTTTAAAAACTGAATCATTCACTTAAAACCTCCTCTTAGTCTAAAAATATTTTCAAGTTTCCTTGAGTGACTTAATGACTAAATGTGTTTTTTTTAAAGTGTTTCACATATCATTGATCAGAAATAGAACTATAGTCAATAAATATTAAACATGGAACTGTGGTAGTTGAGAATGATGCAGAGATATATTTGCTGTCAAGTATTCTATGAGCAGAATGGACCGAAGGAAGGAAGCAAGGAAGGATGGGAGGGAGTAAGATGCAAAGAAAGAAAGAGAAATATCAAATAAATAGTCCTATTATAAAGAAAAATATATCTTTTCATCATTTTTATCCATGTATTTGCTACTTTGCAGGAAGACTGATTCTCTCACGTTGATATAAAATGTGAATGTTGGCTTTGAAATAGTTAAATCAATATCCATCACTATGATCACCATCAATGAAAACTAGCCAATATCAAATAATCTGAACTCCGTCCAGCTCTGCTACCAAGCTGTATACTGATGCACAAACACTTTTTGAGATTCATTAATAAAATAATGTCAAAATTGTTGTACTCACCTCAGCATGAGTCTGTGAAACTAACATAATACATGTAGAAAAGTAGCATAAAACTAGTGAAAAGTGGCATTATTATTCTTATAGAAGTGGCAGAGTCTAGTGCTAGGGTTAGACTCCCTTGGTTAAAATGGTGACCAAGATCTGGACTTCCAGCAAGCTGCCTAACCTCTGAGCACCTCAGTTCTTTCATGTGTAGAGCAGAGTATTAACTGTCCTTGTTTAATAGTGTTGCTGTGAGGATTAAATGAGATAATTTTGTGAAGCTCTTAGAACAGAGCCTGGGACATTATCAGCACTCCCAGCTCTTGAGCAGTAATATTTAAATATCTAGTGTAATATCAAATGTTTAGTTATTCTGTGATGTTTGATTCCAGGCTTTCAAAGCTTGCTAAAAACAATTCAGGCTGAAGTTTTCTGGGTTAGATAACAGGTGACCCTATGGAAGAAATTTAGAACTTTTGGGGAAAAAACAGATGTGAGGAGTCCGTGCAGGCTACCAGAAATCCCAACCAATATCCTCAGCTTCCTTTTGTGTTGTGGTGCCATCTTTCTGAAGCTACAGTTCACACTGCAGTTAAAGGAATCACTCAGCTCTTGCCCCTCCCAGGAAAGAGTGGTTTTACTAGGATCATCATTTGTTCAAATCATAGCTGTCAGTTCTCAAAAGTAAGTCTATTTCTTTCCCCCTGGTTTTGAATGGATGGGATGTGCCCACCCCCAACCCTGAGGGACATTTTCTGTAAAGACAGGACCTCACTGGGGAACCCTAACTGCGGCTTGCAGCATGATACATTAAGTGTTGCTAGTATTCCATTTAATACTGAGCAACTGCATAAAAGCCCTTTTAAATACCTAAGTTAAAAGTGATGCATTCATACTGAGTACACGGCTACGGTAAAGCTCATTCTCCTACTGATTGCAAACAAACACCATTTAAGTGCCAGCCTACGATTCCCAGAGTTTACTATTTTATTCTTGCTCCAAAATGGCATCAACGGTGATGGGGCGCTTTCAGGGGATTATTGGGCAGAATTTTCGCAACCAAAGAGCACGCTTGAGGAAGTGCAAAGTAGACTTTGCTGTGTTTTATCGCAGCCCTCCTCCAGCCTACACGCCCCCTGATCAAACAAGCAGCTTTGTGAGGTGCGCAACTGCGGTGAAGTCTAACAGACTTCTGCACAGGCTTGCATAGGATCTCCTGTCCAAAATCATAATGTGGACATCTATAGCTAAATGCTTACAAAGCTTCCAGGAAGCAAGGCTTCCTCACCCCCTTATTTCTGTTCTTTTTTTTTTTTTAAGAAGTCCAGTTGACCCAACCCTGTCATTCGCAAATTCTCTCGGGGACTTCTTTTGTTTCCTTTCTTTTCATTGGATGGAAAACAACAAAAACCTCCCACTGTGAGAATATCTATTTGTTCCAGGTGTCATTTCCCTATGAGGTTATTTACAGGTTCCCTGCTGTTTAGCTCTTCTTGCCTGGTAATTACTTGCTGGAAGAAATCTCCTTCAGGGTGAGCGCTTCCTTTAACCCCTTTTGCTTGGGTTTCTTGGGAGGCTAGCAAGGAGCGCGACTCTGCAGTTTCTGGGAACCCACCTAGAGGGCCCCCTTGACGCCACACATGCCCTGTCAAGCAGCAGTCTGCAACCGGAGCGGACTGCTGCAGAGTTAATGTACAGTACCACGGAGACTGCAAGTGTCCTGCGCTGCTCAGAGCTGAGGCGGCACAGCCCAGAGCAGAGGAGGCAGCCGCGACGATTCCAAAGGTTCTGCTGGAAATTCGGCGCTGGGGGACTCCAGCAGGAGCCTGTTGCCATTGTGTTTTAAAAGCATGCAAGGTCTGTATGGCTTGGGCATGAGAATCTTTCCGATGTCAGAGCATCAGAGTAAATGACATCTATTGGGGAGCTGAATTTGGGGTAAAGAAAGAGAGAAGAGAAAAGAAAGACTGTGGGGGAAGAAATTCTTCGACCACGTCTGACTTGCAGCTGTGAAATTTATTTTCTAAGGCAAGAGATGAAAAGCCCACACATGATTTTGATAACAACAAACTAAAGGGGGTTCTGCAGTGAAAGAATCAATAGCTTAGTCATTTTACTTCAAGAGAGCAGACAGCCTTATTATGGAGTTAGGCAGCAGGAATGAATTTCTTCACAACAGCACCTTCTGAAGTCATGATGGTAGCTAATGGTAATCCTGTCCTGCAAAGCAGAAATCACTCATTGCCTTCTTACTTGTGCAGTCAAAACCAGCAAGTCTGAGATTTGAGGAGGAAACTGGCTTCGGCTAGAAGTGTATGGTTCTAGCCCCTCTGCTCAGGTCTTTGTCCGACACATCTCAGACAGTACCACTGCGTTAAAGTGACCACATATGAATATGTACCTAAGAAAGAAGAAAAAGCAATATTCATTTCTAAAAGACATCATGGCAAAGCAACCTGAAGTTTTCCATTTCCCTTCTAACACGCCTTTACTAAGGATAACAAGAAACTGTTTTTTGACTCCTCTTTTCCCACATTTCATAGTCCTTCCTGTGAGGATGCATTAATTTACACTCTGGCAATTGGATTTTACCAGGACAATATTTGCCATCGTTTAGGATTAGCATCTGGACTGGTTAATTTAGTTTGTTGCCTAAGTAGTGGAACCTAGAGGATGGACCCATCCCTGCAGTGCTTTGTGATGTTCCTTTCTTCAAATCCTGTAAGGGCTTTTGTTAATGCTATTTGTTTTTTGTGGGGGATATTTTTTGGAATTCAATACTTGTTGCAATAATTGCCCATGATAGCTGCTCAAACAAGACAGTTGGAATCCATCTGTGAAAATCACTACACTAACCTAGGAAACAAGGAAAATATTAATGAGAGAAGATCTGCAGACATGATGCACGTGAATAATTTCCCCTTTAGAAGGCATTCCTGGATATGGTGAGTAATCAATATCCCCTTTAGTTGGTCAAACTCAGATTTCTCAGATTCCATGACAGGTACCAATGAGGATTTCTCCTGAAAAAGAACTGGGACTCAGGGAGAATTAAAGTACAACATGTGAAAAGCCAAAGATCGTCTAAGAAAGTGTTGGTTATACAATAAAAAATTAGTTGCTGATATAAAACATCCAAAATAAGAAATCAAGTATGAGAGCATGAGGACATTTGGGACTGCGAACCTTTTGTGGTTGAAAGAAAAGAGGGGCAGGAGGGTTGGAGACTGGCAAGTAGTTAACTGATAAACAATGGGGATGGGAAGGTTTGGGATTTGTTTTTTCTGTTTTGTTTTACTTGAAAATTCCCTGGGGAAGGGCATGCACGCATTTCTGACATCTAATATCAATTGACCTGAATATCTAAAGAAGGTTAAGGGAAACTTAGAATGTCAACTCAATTTTAAATAATTCCAGACATCTGTTAGTGTTGCACATTTAAGAATATTTTAGGTATTCAAGAAATATTTCTACTAACATGGACCAATAGAATTCTAAGAGAATTCTAACACATGAATCTTGAGGTGCTTAGATTCTTGGAGGAGTTACTTAGCGCCTGGATATTGGTTCCTGTATGAAGGCTCAATGTTCAAGAGTAAGGTCTCTGGACTTGTGATATTATGGGCCACTTCTTATTGGAATTTCTGAATAGATATGTATAGTAACTAATTGCTGAGCACATTATAAGGGCAAAGGTTATGTTTTAAATTGTCCCTTTTAAATATGTCGCTAGGTGATCTGGATTCGGTCTCTTATAACAGAAACTTGGTGGATGCCTAATAAAGGCACGTCTTAAGGTTTTGTGTTTGCCTACGTGGGTTGCTTGGGTTCCTGTAGTGTGTCTCATTTTCAAAGTGTATTTCTGAAGTAAATCTTTTGGCTACACATAGAATAAGTAATAGATAGTCTCATACAGGTTTCTGAGGGTTTTCTGGCTTTGATGACAGTGTCTTAAATAAAAGCTCCTGGATAGGTTAAGAAAGACACCACCAAAATCACCTGCTGATTTGCTTCAGCTAAAAAGATATTGCTGGGAAGGGTGGGTAACATCCTCTGTCACTCTAAGCGGGTGCTCGTTTTCTGTCAAACAGAGACATCTGGAATCAATGCTGTGGCGTATCTGCCTTGTCTGCTGACCACAGCCAGTGTCCCCCGGCTGTCGTGCACTTGGGAGGGAGTCTGGGTGCTGTGGCTCAGCCCCAGTGGCCCTTTGCCAGCTGCATCACCAGAGTTCCCGACTCACTGGGAGATTTGGTGCTGTCGCCTTGCTTGTCCTGTTGGTGAGGGGCTGACATCAGCAATAAAGTCCTTGACATCCTTACAGAAAAAGTGCACGTCGGCAGCCTTTATCCATGAAATTCAAAGTCCTGGAAACAGTCCTTGACACGTAGGGGGAATCCATCAAGTATATATTTATTTTTCCTTCTAGACTTTATACCATTTCTTAAGATGCATTTAGAGGGGAAAATTGCCCTTGTCATTTCTATACAGTGTGCCTTGCTATAATGCAACAGTTTTTGTTTGAACTCAGTCTGTGGCGTGAGTGCATTTGTTTATATTATAATAGGGAGGATGCATGTGCTCTTTGAAGGCTTAACATTATGATAACCTTTTGTGCTGTTGCACTAACTGCACCTCTACTTTTGAGAGGAAAAAAATGAGCTCTTCAACTCTGTAGTTTTGGAAAGAATGCAAATTTGCTTATTCATGCTCATCTAGATCTATAATACATATGTTTGAAAGCCATAAAGAGTTGATAGTCCTGTTGGCTTTCTCTGGTACCTGAAACCATGCAACCTTTCATCTATTTCATGGTGTGCTGTCCTAGTTGTCGTTGTGTTACACTGACCCAGTGTGGAATGTGAGTGCTCTGTACATTATTTCTTCCCTAAGTACCTTAGAAGGATCCACCAGTGAGACATTAGACTCCAAGGAGGAAGGTGGTGGGGTTGTTTCAGGTGACCCAGTTAGTGTTTTGCCTGGTTTTCAACTTCTCTAGTTGTTGTTTTCCTCTTATTTATAACCTTATCTTTCAGTAGTGCAATAAGAGATTCTAGGTGTTTGTTGATAGAAATCTTATTTTCCTTTAACCTACTCTGTGAGTCCATGTTGGATTAGATTTTGTGTTTTTTTTTTTTTTTTGAAGGAAGGGAAGGTTTATTTAGCTTACATGTTTATGAACATTTGTGCTAAGAAGAAAGTGTTTGCCAAGATGTCTTTTCATCTCCAAAGATTCCCCCTTTCTTCATTCTCATGCTCGGGGGTGGGGTGGATCGGAAGCTAACAACAGCCCAGGCCAGGAGACAGCAAGCACCAAAGGAGACACGTGCGTTTGTGTGAGGGGCCCTGCCTCACCTCTGTGATGGTGCTAAGCACACTGAGTAGGCAGGATGCACGCTCTGGCCTCTTTCTCCTTTGGAGATGCTTGAAAGGGAAAATTAAAACACAGGAGGTCTGTAGTTGTCTTCAAAGGTTTACCAGAGATAGTGGTTCAAATAGAAACTCTCATCCTCCCGCCCTAAGGCTGGGGTGTTGATCATTATGCAATCCTATTACATACTCATTGTTTACTGGTTACAAGTTAAAGTTAATAAACAGTCCTTTTCCTTGGCTTAATAGGACACTGCAGTGGAGTACTAAAGGAGTGCCATGAAGACTGTGTCTTTCTTATTTGACACTACATTAGAAATATTTGCTGGAGGATTTTATTGCGAGATCTTCTTTCCATGACACTTTTTAGCTCTTTACTGCCAAGCCAAACAAAGATAAGGGTTTGCCTCCCTGGGCAAACGTGGACTGTAGAGCTCCTGTGCTTTATTCTGGCCAGTTGCAAGCAGGGCCTGGGAGCCTGGCAATTTAGGAGAAGGTCTTCCATGGTTGGAAAAAGGGAAAGGCAAGTCAGCTTTCTAGGAATTTGAATTTCATCTAGAATCAATTAAGAGTGCTCATTAAAAGCCTCATGACTTTGAACCAAATACGAATCTATCAAGAATGACAATATAGACCAAGTAAAATTCAGCTCATTCTTACAAGATTGGGACCCACAGTCCATTAATTTTTGTTATTCTTTAATTATTTTATTTTGAAATTTTGTTTTACTTTTTTATAGAAGTAAGAATATTTTTATATTTTTTTATTGCTATCTACTTGTATGACATTAAAATAATTTTTAAAAGAATGACATTATATAGTATAACATATGTCCATAGCTTTTGCCTTACTTAAAAGGTATCTAAAAATGTTGTGCAAATGTAGTAATTTTCATTCCAGAATAAATTTAATTCCAGGGTTATGGAGAATGCAATCCAAATTATAACATTTATGAGGTCTTTTATAGTATTTGAATGCCTCTGTGTCCTTTTCTATGTTAAACGCAGAGGACGGTGGAAGACAGGATCTAAAGACCCCTGCTGAGGGTGGAGTGTTCAGTGTTGTGGTCACAGTGCCCTCTGAAGAGTGTGGGAAGAGTGACTGTGGGTGGTGATTAATTATTTGCTTATGTGATGCTTAGGGCTTCATTTTTTAAGGGCCAGATGTCTAAATCATTTAATCAAACTGTCTTTGTGACGCTGACACCAAACTCCAATCAAAGGCAAAATGGGGTGATTAGGGCAGCTTGACTCAACGTAGAGCCTTTTTCCCTTCTTTTAAGCTCCCACAGCCTTTGTTGGAACCGTCCCTTCCCAAGCATCAGTGCTAATCAGGTTAGTCAACAGGTCACATTTAGATGTTCCTCTATACCAAAGATTCAACTTAAAAACATTGTCACTTGGTTTGTTTATGTATATATATAAATCCTGGCCAAAATAAAGCAAGATATTGATAAATATATCCATAACAGAATATCCATATATGTGTATATTATATATATATATATATATATGTATTTATTATGTATGGATGTTTGTATGTACATTTAAAACTAGTCCATAAGTAAACACTTAGACAGTGGGAAGATGGCCTGCTTCTTAGTGAAGGAGTAATGCTTCCTAGTTATTTAGAGTCTCATCTTTTAGATTTCTTTTCCCATCATACTTTGAGGGTAAAGAAACTCAAACCCAGAAGTACATTTCCCAGAATTTATGTTCTGACCAATATAATCTCACTTGTTTTGTTTGAATTTTACTGGGTGGGAAAAGTGTTGAGGTAGAGGATGACCTGTGTTATGGAAGACAGAATGGACTATCTCATGAAAAATAATAGGTTCTGCCCATTTTAGTCAATCTGAAATTCTTCCAGAGTCCGCTTGACTTCTAAGGACATCATAGATCTGCTGACCTGATTCAGTGCTGTTTCTCTGGGTGACAAAATCACTCAGAAATTCCAAAGTTCGACCCCAGACTCAAGGTTGCTTCCAAATCTTGTTTGGGCTGAATGGTTTGTTTGTACACACAGATTACCCGCAAAGTTTAGGATCACAATGATGGCAACTCATCTGGCTAACCAATCCGTCCCTCAATAGTAAATTTACGCCATTTTGAATCCAGAAGTTCAGATTCAGATTTAAGACAGCGAAGTTTTTCCGCTGGATGACATTTTGGTCCCATTTAGCACATTACTTTGCTCCTGGATTTCTGTTTTGCTGTCTTGTTTTTCCTCTAGTTGAACTCTTCCTGCTTGTAATACTTTGGAGTTTATAAATGAAAGTAAAAATTCATGCTTTTCTGTTTTAATTTGTAAAGTAAACTTGATTAAGAAGGGCATGAGAAAGGAGGAGCATTGTACTCAGTGATACAGTGCACCCATCATTTGCAGAAATGGAGTATAGTCTTTACATTCTGAATTTGTAAAATAGTTCATTTACTTTTAACTGTTGACAGTTTATATTCTCAGTTTATCTGAGATAGTGGCCCTAGCTGAGGAGCTCTTAGAAAATTCCTGCCAATAGAAGAAAAGAAAATATGATCTTCTATCATATGAAAATGATCAGGTATGAATTTGGGGTGTTCAGCTTCTGCTAGATTTTTACTTTCTACCCCTTGTTGCTGTACTTGTTTAAACCAACTCTTACCGAGTTAGTTCCATGAATGCTGAGGTCTTCCAGCCCAGACAGAAGGAGGCAGGTAAGGGAAGAGGGAAAACTACACAATGCCAATATGGAAGAAGAAGCCAAGGGAATTAAAAAATAGTTTTCCACTCATCACAGTAAATGCTTCTTTTTTTAAATCCTCCTTTCCCTCTTCTTCCCCTTCAATCATGTCCAACAAAAGTGAACACTCACTAATATTCTGTTTAGAGCTTCATCCGAGCTATTTAACAATAGCTCAAGAATGTCTCCAGCCACTGTGAATATCACAACTGCTCATCAGCTGATGAGCTGTTGATGGTGTTTCCACTGGAGAAATAACAGCCCATAAACATGCCCAAGACAATATCATTCAACTAAAGACTGTGTTGTATATCTTACAGTACAGACACACACATGCTTATCTATATGTGTATCTACGTCTACATACATCGCTTCAAAGATGGATAATGTGGCTTTTACATAATCAGTTTATGTGCTATGTGGGTAGCCCAGAACTCTAGGCCTCTCTGTTGTAAACTTTATGTTACTCATTTGTGTAACTTTGCACTCACTGAGCTCTTCAACACTGTTAAAAATGATTGCAGAAGATATATACCCACTTCATGTTAAATAGTAGCCTTTAAAGAAAATTTCATCACGTATTGGTAATGATAATTAGAAGGTTATCATTGATTTTCTAAAATCACTCAAGTGAATTTTCTTAACATATAAGTAACATATATAACATGGGGAACTCTACTCCAGTTGAATCTTTCTGCTCATGCTACAACTTTTCATATGAATTCCATGATTTAATAGCAACTATGATTCTCTTTCTTGTTTCCTTGTTTGCAGAGGAGGAAGGTAATGCGCGTAGAGGCTAAGTAACTTGCCCAAGGTCATACTTCTATGACTTCTATGACTAGAGAAACTGACCCCCTCAAAACTGGGTCTTTCCTGATTGCAAAAGCCAGTGTCTTTTTAGTCCACCATCCTATTTTCATGGCAGAAGGATTCGCACCCTTCGCATGGGCCTTCTGGAAAACAAATTGGCAGTAAACCAAGGAAAATAATCAGATTCACCAGTTATTTAGCCAGTTGGGTAAGCTTATAGAATTTCACTGGATGTGAATGGGCTTTTCTTAAGAAACTTATTAATGTTAGGACTGTGGCCTGTACTTTGTGTCAGCAGATTTTTTTGTGTTCTCAGAATGAGAACTTTTACAAGGAATTTGCAGTGAACTGTGTTCCTGGGGCCATTCTGGTCCATCGGGTCATTTGTGTGAATTAGTAAAAGGTGCTCCTCTAGCAGATATCTTAGGAAAGCTGCCACACTTCGGGCAGATTAATAAGCAACGCAAACTACAGTGCTTGAAGGTTAGACAGAGCCTCTGCAGAGAAAAAAGTCTCCTTTCCTCTGGGCACAAGTTTGGTGGGGTCAGCTCCTTTCACCATTTCTGCAGGGTGCTGTTGGGCAACATCCAAACGAGCCCCACTGCTGCTTGGATATGGGCTGCACCCTCACTTGGTGATAGTCAGATGGAATATCTTTGAGAATACTTCGCTGAAAAAAAAGATCATACCAGCTTTGGGGCTCGCTGCTACTATCATTACATGAGTTAAAATGTTTAGTAGGTCTTGAAAGTTATTTTAGACTTAAAGAATATTAAATATTACCTGAAATCAGAGCTAAATGTATAACAAATATTTTAATCATAAAATAGCCCAATATCTGAGTTGCTGAAAAATGTCATTCTTAGTGAATTTAACTGGAACGGGTGAAATATACCGATTCTTTTAAGCATAGGGTGCCCAGGTAAACATGATAGTGGTCCTGCCTTGGAGACTGGTAAGGAGAAGAGCCATGGAAGCAGATAATGACAATACAGTTGGGAGAAGATTTTAATACAGATATGTGCAAAGTGTTGTGGAATTCAAAGGAAGAAGCAATGCAACTGGCTTGATGTAGATATCTTGAGGAAGGCCAAGAATATACCTGATGCAGTTAAGACTTCGTAGTGACTGGTGGCACTTTGCACAGAGGTTTACAAAAATGTCTGGGGAGAGGCTGTAGTTTAGGGTTTATGAGCAGAAGGAATTGGGGAAGTGAAGGGATGGTAGGAAGTGTAGGAGAGAGAAAAAAGCCAGTGGCTACTGAAAAGTACTAAAGGCTTGTTGAGAGCAGGGGCCATCCGTAAAGAAAGTGCAGACAGAGAGGGAAAGTAGTGGAGGGTACGACTTGCTCAGAGACAGTGGGCAGGACGGCTTCGGATAACACACAGATTAAGTGAAGGACGCTTGGTCTCTTGGCCTCTGTTTTCTTTGGGAAGTAGAATTTACATCACATCTCAGAAGGAGCGAAATGGAGGCACAGGTGGGACGGCTGAGTAAGGCAGTGAAACAGCCACTGTGGGGGGCGGGAAAGGCTGCTGAAGGGCAAGGTGCACAGGGATCAAGCAAGTTCAGAAACGCTGCACAAAACCACCAAGTGAATAAAGGACTCTCTGCTTTGCTTTTGAAATTACTTCTACAAAGTGTTAGGTCAGGGAAAAGGGTAGAGATGTGGCAGGGACGTTATACTTTTTAATTAATAAGTCAGGAACCATTTTGTGATTAGAGTTTTTCCTATTGATTGTATTTTTGGGGATTCCAGAGACTGCAAAGCTAATTGTATTGTTGTTACTGTTTTCTATTTGGTAGTGGTAGAAACTGTTTTATGAGTATATTAATTAGGTTGTACTTGCAATTGCATGACCTGATTTTGGAAATGTGAGATTTCCTGTGCTGCCTGGAAATAATTCTTAGGTGACAAATAAAAGTTCTAAGATGTTTGCTTTGAAGTTTATCTTCAAATGAATAAAAATCACAGTGGGAAGAGAAGGCAAAACGATTTAGCTTTGTTCACTTTTTAGTAGGAACTTCTGGATGGTTTATGTTAGACTGTCACAAATCCATGTATATGTAGCCTGCTTTTACAAAGATTTCTTCAAAACCCCTGTGATGTTTACTTGAAAGTGCCACCATGCTCTGTGAAATGTACTGAAAATAGCAAAGCATAATACGACTTTAACCAGATCTTGTCTAACCTAGTTTAAATATTAATAGTTTAACTTCTCTTTTATGATACTTTAGAGGAAAGCACAACAAATATAAGGCATTAACTAAGGGATAATATTAAACAACCTGGTAATCTTTAGGCTATACTAATAGGCCCTGGAAAGTACCATGAGTTTGACAGATATTATGAGTTCCTATCATCTCTTCTAATCATCACTACTTTCTCTGGGTTGTCTTTAGTCTGTTGGCATTCAGGGCTCACCATTACTTTATGCAAGGCTTTCTGGGTGGGATTTCTGCTGTGGCTCCAAAACTTAAATAAGATACTAAGTGGTATTAAGGAACACCATTCTTCTTTTCCCTTGAGTTTCCATGTTTTTCCTTTTTTGTTTTGTCTCTTTGTGACTGGGTTTCACTATGCAGTTCAGGCTGACTTTGAACTTGTGGCAATACTGCCTCAGCCTGCCATTTGCTGGGATTACAGGCATGCAGCACTATACCCAGCCAATGATTTTCCCTTCTGAGCTTGAAAATGAGAAGGTTCCCTAAATGATCACTATGGTGCCAAAATGTATGACCCACGTGTTACCTAATTAATGCATTCATTTCAGTCTTATTTCAGCATCATTGTCCCTCAATTTTAAGTTATGTAGAGAAAAAATATGTTGATACTGAACCAATACTCTAGGACTGAACTCTGATGTTTTCGTAAGTATTTGGCTCTTCCTATAGAAACATTGAGCCTCTCAGCTGTAGGTATGTTGCTTAATTACTTCTCCAGAAGGAATATACATAAAAGCTTTATTTGTGGATAAGATAGCAACATTATGCCCTGTCCACAAATGTTGATATTCACAGAATTGAGAAAATACATCCCTCGTGTCTGCATCTCTCGTGTCTTCACAGTTCGTCTTGACGAAGGCTCAAGCCCTTCCTTTGTCTAGTCCCTGTCTAATCCAAAGAAATCACACAATGTTAAGTTCTTAATATCAGAAACCTAATTGTTGGATTGCTCAGTGAGTTTAAAGCCAATAGTTGGCAGAGTTATGGAGAGCTCTTGATGTTCTAGAAAAGAAAGGAAATTTAGCAAGTTGAAAATGGGCAAATTGAAGCAATTTGGTGTTACTGAGAGTAGCAGAAGATAACTTACTTGTGCAAGTTATTGAGTAAGGTATGGGAGTCTTAAACCTTGAATTATAAAAGATATTTGTGGGAATTTTCACTTAAAAATAATCTATGCAAGATTTGATTTTTCAGAGGGAATGAATTTTAAGTTGGATCTAGGTGTTACCATTCAAAAGGCTGATCATATTCTACAGGGTTCACCTCAGATGTGGTTCCTTGTCGGAAGTTTCTAAGACCAACATAGTCTTGGAAACTTCGTAGGAACATGTCATATTCTGTAGTGTTCATGAAAGCAGCCACTTTGACTACAACGTCATCCTTCATACTCCAGGATCTAGCATAGTATTCTACTTAGTAGGGACTTGGTATATTTTCCTCTGAATGAATATGTGAATCGGAAAGGATAAACAAAAAAAAAGTATGATTAAGAAATAATTCAATATCCTTTAATGTTTTCCAAATAATGTTAGGGTGCCATATTTTCACACAAGGCAAAAATAATCAGAGATAATAATTATAGCTATCAACATGGACTAACCATTTTATAGACATTCTCTCTTTGAATCCTTCCACAACTCTGAGATGAGGGTTTGTCATCTGTGCACTAAGGAGGCGGCCTCGGAGAAGTTGCCTGCTCGCTCCGAGACGCGGTTGTACAACGGAGAGAAATAATGAGTTCATGTTCTTCCTTCGCAGAGTGATTGTGAAGATGAAAAAGTGGTCAGTGTTTAGAACATGTGTCACTTAGTAAGGAACTAATCAATGTGAGCTACTGTTATTTTACAGAGTAGGAAAACGGGGCTCTGAATGGTTAAGCACATTGCCTTGGTCAATGTTGGCGAACCTATAGCACAAGTGCTGCAGCAGGCTTTTTTTTTTTTTTTTTTTTTTGCGGTACTGGGGATCGAACTCAGGACCCTGCGCTTGCTAGGCAGGCGCTTATTCCACTGAGCTATATCCCCAGCCCTACGGCAGGCTTTTTGTCATCACTGAAAGCTCTAAAAGATTCGTCATCACTGACCCTATGCTAATGTCCTTGCCTGTTCCAACTTAGATCTTGCTTTTTGGCTCGAACTGAAGTAGGGAGCTAAATAGCCTTTTCATATCACATTTTGCAACTTTCTGGCATGTACACAGACAACACTGGGTTAGAGGTGAATGGTGGGATAGTGCATTCCTTTTGATCTCGTGAGCCCCAGCCTTTGCAAATCCACTGTGGACCTGGCATGTGCCACACGCAGGGTGGATTTTTCACGTCATAGGCACTTTTCCAGAATTGTGTTCATGCAATGTAGTGCTTTCAAGACTAGCATCAATTCTCTAGGAGGCACTTCATGTTTTTTGACAGGTAAAGTGTCTCTAAAAAGTGTCATCTGGAGCCTAAATAATTCCCAGATATCTTACTTTCTGACACTTGGTAGAGTCGAACTGAATTTCGATTTGTAGCTATCCTGCTAAAATTGAGTTTCATCTGAAAGTCCAAATGCTGTTTCTCCAAATCACCTTATCCTTATCTTAGATACTAATTCATTCAGACTCATAAGCAGTTCATTCACATGTATAGAGGACCCTTTCTCTCCTTGAAAATGTGTGTCTTTCATCTCTAGCAAGGTAAAAGTCAACAAATTAACTCCACAGCAGATTCCCATGTGCTTGCTGCTCCACATCCTCATAAGCATTTGCCGCTGTCAATGGGGACAAATATTTTTAAGTCATCAAAGCTTTCCTTTGAACAAAAATAAAAACTTAAGCAGAAACATAATAAATAAAATAGACATGAGAGCTATTGATAAGCAGGTTTACAGACCTTCATTTCCACTTTTGAAGAACCTGTAACGCGTCTCCTATGCTTCCCTCTGCTTTTTGCTTTGATGTGACGTATTATCTGCAGGCAGCATCCTACAGCTCCGTGAACCTTGCTCTGCAATATACTTCTCCCTGATTGCCCTTCACCACGGCAAAGCGCTGCTAACCAGTCAGGTCTTGGTTTGTCCAGCCTTTCCTGCACTATGATAGGACTGCGCCTTCCTTCTGTTCTCCTCAATCTCCGTACACTTCCTACAGCATAGGTTGGGTTTCAGTAGTCGTTTCTTTCCACTTTCCACGTAGAGAGAATCAGTGTTCATAGCAGAACCTGGATCCAGATTGCCGGGTCAAATCTGGCTTTGACTCTGGGCAAATGATTTAACCTCTAAGGGTCCTAATCTGCAAGACAGGCATCATAATAGTTTTCAGGTCATAGGCTGGTATGAGGAGGAGGGAACCAAGTGCCGAAAACAGTGCCTGACGCTCAGGTGCTCTGCCGGGTTAGAGGCTTTTAGAACCAGTGTGGACAGGTGCTGGTTGCATTCCCTCAGAGAAGAAGAAAAAGATTTGAGTGCATATGGTTTGTGTGGGAGGTGATCCCGCGAAACAGTGGTTGGAGAGCAGAGAAGGGAGACAGGGAAGTGGAAAAGGCCGGTGTAGAATGCATTAATGGTCGGATAACTGAGACTGGCAATCAGAAATCAACGCTATCGACAGCCTCTGGAACATAAGGACATTGCTTCAGAGCTGTCTTGGCTGAGGGGCGAGAACACTGAAGAACTAACTGATCCTCCCACTTCCACTCTTCCTTTATTCCTAGCATCTCTAGGATAATTTGCACACAGGCAGTGTCTTACATGGTATATATTCTTAGCCTGGTATGTCATGGGCATGTGATTGCTGAAGCAATATGTACACAGGATAGGAGAGGGGAGACCAGAATTTCCCAGGACCTTCTATATTCTGGTTTTTTCATTTTAACTTTATGCATTTCCCCCGACCTATGTTGTTCTCCAAAGAAGCTGTTTCCATGGGTGATGGGATCCTGGCTATATTTCTGGATTTTTGTGTGGGGTAAACAAAGAAGGGGAGGTAGCGTGTGACAATAAAGATGAAGCAACAAAGTTTAGTGACAATCAGGCAATGGTAAGCACAGAGTAAGTGGGAAGTGCAGGCACGCCGGAACAGGTATTGGCTTTAAGAATTTAAAAGTCTAGGGTGCCTCTTATTGGTCTTTCAGAGCATCATCGACGATGTGATTGGCTGTAGCTTTCACACATGTCCTTCCCTGTAGTTCACTGAGTTATAACAGGATGTATATGACACAGTCCGCGTGTACAACCTCCAGGGAATTCCAAGCGAAGAAAGGTTACCATAGATCATGCTGGAGAGAATGTGCCACACCTGCATCTGAGTCTTCTGATGTGGGGGCGGGGCGGTGGGGGGTGACTTTGTATTCCTTGTCTCTACCTCAGAATAGTAGGCCTTAGAACAAAGGGCAGGAGTTTGGCCCTGAGGTATTACTCAGGTGAGCAGAAGGGAGTGGTCCTATGACTTGAATTATACTATCTATATTAAAGGCATTATATTCAAAAAGTTCCTATTTGAAACATTTAAAATACTGAAATTTTGTCAGAAAATAAGTTCTCTGTTGAGGCTTTGAAATGGGTAGGATGTGCCGCACGTTCTTATTTTATTTAAGGTTCAATTATATCTGTTAGCTAGTGATCCTTGAAAACTTGAAGTCCCATTGCATAGTACAATAGTGTTACTCTTGTTTTGTCAAGGACTATTTCATATACTCGTGTATTTCTCAGTCAGTGTACACCTTGTAAAATTAACTCTGACTTCAGTTCTTTAGTGATCCAGATAGAGCCTTGGTTTGTCAATGTAGTCAGGATGATGGGGTTGGAGCAAGCATCATTACAGAAAGCGGTTGTATCGAGTTAGAAACACATTTACAGAAGTTTGTTTCAAAAAAATAAACTCCTTCCTTACCTTCCCATCGGTCTTAGTCACTTTCTTCCAAAACACCCAGCAAATGAAGTTATAGGTAGAAAGGTTTATTCTGGCTCACACACAGTTTTTACAAGTTTCAGTGCATAATTATCTGGCTCCAAAACAGAGTGGCATGGTAGAGGTGCATCACAAAGGAGAAAAAATTCATGGCAGGCAAAAGATAGCAAAAACAGCAAGGAGCAAGGGACAAGCCACAACAGTTACCTCTCTCTGTCCCTTGTATTTTATCCAGGCTACCTGCTCTTAGGTCAGGTAACATTCAGACCCGGGGGGGGGCGCAGAATCCTACCCAGAACTATGCCAAACCAATCAATGGACTAATTTAGTAATCACACAGCCCTGATTCCAGCATCAGAAACTCCAGAGCCAACTAACTCCGTAAAGCCCCACCCATGACTGCATAAGACTTTGGGGGAACATCTAGGTACAGACAATAACACCATCTAAGTATCAAGGACTGGAAGAGAATGTAAGAATTCAAAGAATACAAAAGTCTGGGTTGTGACGGGTGGATAAGACAAGGAGGTAGCAAGTGTATTTTGTCAGCACATTTTAGGAGAATCATACTTAGCAGGTGGTGCAGGAGCTGGCGATATAACTCAGTGGTGCAGTGCCTGCCTGGCAAATGTCAGTTCATGAGTTCGATTTCTAGTACCAAAAAGAAAACAAAACAAAAAAACTCAGTAGGTGGTACAGTAGACCTTTGAGTTGTGAGCAGCCTGACATAACAATGAGTTATGTCTAGAATTTTAGTTTTAACTTATGACTAAAGTCTTGAGTTATGACCTGAATGCCAGCAGCTTGTGCTTCCAGATGGTCTCAGATAGACATTTAACCCTTAAACAGTTCCTGAAGGAACATTACAGTATCCTTTCTTATATGGGGTTAGTTGAAAAGTCCTGGGCCAATGCCTCTCTAAGGATGCTGAGATCTGCCTGTATACTGGAGAGAGACTTTGAAGGTTGTGTACAGGAGTCTGAACCTTCAATTGACAACTTGAGTTACAACCTGCCCTCGGGAATCAACTGAATTCATAAGTCAAGAGCCCCTGCTCTGGAGCCTTATTGAACTAAATTCAAATTCAACTATGATGTTGACTGCCTGAGCAAATCACCTGATGTTATGGGAATCACTAGCCTTCTTCATAGAAGGAAAATACAGTAACACCAAGTACCCAGTTTGTTAAAGGATTCAGTGAGATAATATATTTGTATATTTAAACCTTGCCTTGTCCCAGGAGCCAGCCAACAAAGATACACACACACACACACACACACACACACACACACACACACAAAGCCAACAAAGATATATATATACACCCACACACATATCTATATATATATGTACATACACACACACATATATACATATACACACACACAAAGCCAACAAAGATATATATATATATATATACACACACACACCCATATACACACACACACACACACACACACATATATGTACATACACACACACACGCACACACACACAAAACTTAACAGTAGAAAGATGAGAGAAGGACACAGGGAGTCCTTTGATACTAAGATCATAAGTATCATGTTCTTGCCCAATGCATATGTAGTCAAGTGAGGTTATACTGATAAAATAAAGGGCATCACAATCTTTTTTGAAGGAACAAATGCCCTTTGCTGAAAGATGTTTTGAAGATGCCTTTGGGGGTAAAAAGAGAGTCCACTGAGCCTGTGGCTTTGGGCAGGTAACTGAGAAAGCTACTCAGCATAGCATGGGGAGAAGACTGGTGTTTCAGAGTCAACTAGAATAGTGGACAATAGGAAAAGACATGAGAAGATAGGACAGAAAGAGAGGAAAAATGCCCAGGACAGGCTGAAAACTTGCTCTATAAACAGATCATTCTACTAGGACAGAAAAGTAAAAAACCACCAATTTTATGTGTGTCTAACACGAAGTCTCAGGAGGATTTGGAGTAAGTGATTTTGGTGGTATGAGAATGAATCTGCAGTAACTTTTGGCTGAAAGAGCAGTGCCAGGCTTTCCTCTGTGATTACAAGAACTCTTTGTGGGAAGAGGGTTCAAAGAACCCCCAGCCCCCAGGAAAGTTTTAGAGATCTGGAGGTGAGTTTGGGAACTTTCACTTAAAGTGAAGAAGTTCAAATCAATTTTATCTAGATCTGAAAGAAGAAAGCTCTCAAGCTTCTAAGAGTTATGCAGACCATGAAGTCCAGAAGTATGCTAGATAAGATATAAAGTTTCACTAAGCTTCTTAGGATTCAGTATAAGTCAGAAAGCTTAAGTCTCAATTCCAGAGTTCAATAGATTTAAACAACTCACTGGCTCAGAGGAATCGCACTTACTTTGACACTAACGTCAAAAAGAAATTTGTCCCAAGGTTGCATGTACAGAGAAATAAACTCTTTATAAATACTATATAAAGATAATAGCATTTGATACACTTAAGATGCTATATATATGCCTTTGTTAGTTTTCTCATTTCTGAGACAAAGTACCCAGAGTTAAAGTGGCAAAGGTTCATTTAGAGCACTGTTTGTAGAAGTTTCAATCTATAATCAGCTGGCTCCAAGGCGAGGATGGCAGATAGGCATTGCAAAGAAATAGTTCATGGTAGGCAGAAGGTAGCAATGCAAGCAAGAGAGGTTAGCAGCTTCTTTTTGCCCCTTTTATGTTTTTTTCTTTGGCTACCAGATTTAGGGTGGTGCCAAACCAATCAGTGGATTGATTTAGTAATCACCCACCGTTAATGTCAGAGCCCTGAATCCCAGAACTGCACCATGAATCAATTGGGCAGTCTAGATCCAGCCACTTCTGAAAAAGCCCCAGCTGCACATGAGGCTTTGGGGGGATATCTAGATACAAACCATAACAATACATTTTGGTTTACTTCCTGTGCAACTCCCTTCTTTTAAGTTCCTATGTAGGTTATAGTATATTTAACAGCTCTGTGAAAATTGTAAATAGAAACATTGGTCCATAATCAAAAGAAAACCTATGTGCCTGATTTTATTAAAATCTGTTTAAATACTATTAACATTGTGTTTGTGAAAGGATAATCTGATTTTTTATTTTAAAGAGTATAATAATAAAAAAGAATAATAAAATACCAGCAACATAAACAAAAACAAAAAAATCAAAAACAATGATACAGGATTTCAGAACAAAATGATAGGAATTAACAGTGGTTGTTATATTACATTTGTTATCTTCTGTGAAGTTTCTTAGATTACCAGATGTAAGAATGCAAGATTGATCAAACCATTAAAAAGAATAAAAAATAAAAACAAAAAAAACCATTAGAAATGATACAGAGTTTCACTAGACAGTATGGTAAGAATTCACCAGTGGTTGTTATATTGCATATTGTTGTCTTCAGGTTAGTTGTTCAGATTATCAGATATAAGCGTGCAAAGTTGGTCAAAAAATTAAGCATTAACTGTTCCTTTCAATGCACACTTCTCAGGTGAAGTTTTTTTTTTCTACTATTTTGACCAATTTTGCATGCTTTTATCTGGTAATCTGAGCAATTTATATGATGACAACAATTTGCAGTATAACAACAAATTGAATTTCTACAATCTTGCCAAATACCACTATGTATTGTCTCTAATATTCTTTTAAATTGTTATTCTCTTATTCTGTTTAATGACTTGATCAATCTTCTAATCTTACATCTGGTAATCTGAGCAACTTTGTTGAAGATGACAATATGTAATATAACAACCACTGTTAATCCCTATCATTTGGTTTGAAACCCTGTATCATTTTTAATGTCCTTTCTTTGTGTTGTTTGTATTTTGCTTTTTTTATTTTTGTACTATTTTCTTTAAAATTAAAAAAACATTTTAAAGTGTTCAACATTGATCATTTGAGAATTGAATTTTTTAAGAAGTATTCTTGATGAAAAATAAATGCTCTGTCTTGCTAAGCTACTGTTCTGAAATAAAAAGCAAAATTTGTAAACATATGTTTGACACGTATCATAGTCCATCATGGCACCCGGTCTTAGAAAGCCAATCCTCTGACATTTGCAGCAGTAGCAGCAACAGAGGGCGGCACATCTCTGTGACCCTCAGGGAGACTTGAAACTGAGGGATAAACATTCCTCAAAGTTTCAAGCACAAACTCACCTGATCAGGAAAGTGAGAACCATTGAAATGCTAATGAAGGAAAGCAATGTGGAGAGAAGATGTAGGCAAATACCCAGACATTGGCAATTTATGGAATCCTCCTTAGTATTCATGAGGCCAGGTCAAATAAGATTATCAGTAAGGTGAGAGATGCATGTTTGTCTATTTTCACCCTAAAACATGTTTCTTTGGTATAAAACAAAATAAATGGAGCAAAACAGAACAAGAAAAACCTCAACAAATAAACAGCAGCAGCAGAAACAGCTGCATAGAAGCTCGGTGGTAGAATGTGTACCAAAAATAACTACATAAAACAGAAAATAATGCAGTTCTCCAGTACAATACATGAAGTTTCAGTGCATTTTTCCATGCACTATCCTTTTTCCCAGCTAAGTAAATTGACTGCTTTATACTGGCATTACAAATTTGACTCATACTAGGATAGTTAAGTTTTTGACTTGGCTCTGAGATGTTTGACTGATAGATAAACCCATCTACATTGAGCAGCTACCTGGAGGAAATCTATGGCTTTGGAAGCAGTAACAAATCAAAAGACTTTTGCGGGTCACGGCCACATTCCCCACCCCTACCCAGATTCTATTTTAATTCGGCCACATCTCCAGCGTCTCCTTTGCACAGTCTCAGTTGCTTCTGTATCTTTGGCTTTTTCAGTTTCAGAGAAGACGGGCAAACCATAAATACTTTTTTAAAGGTTTCATTACCAAGGAAATGGCTTTTCAGTACCTGATTCTTCATCCCAATTTATCACTGCTCAGTACTTTAAAGCTGCTGAGTGTTGTGCTCAGGAAACAGCACCTCAGCTGTGCTTCTTGTTCTTAAACTGGTTCCACTATACTGTTCACAGATGTAGTTTTGGGAACCTGTATGTCTATCACAGGAAAGAGTCTCTTTTATTCGTGTGTAGCCTTAAAAAATCCAAAGCCAAAATGTTTCATAGAGACATAAATTCATATTTCATACATGTTATTATTCATATCAAGAATGGAATTAAGTTCTTATTGTGCATATGTACAAATCAGTCTGTAAAATACCACGTCTCTTTTAAGAAACTAAAAATTAGATATTTTAGTGCATTTCCTTTTCCTTTGCCAATTTATTCAAATGTAAACTTGACTAATCTGTTTTCCTGTTAACTTGTCTACTTGACAAATATGTTTTTCCTCTCCTTTGATCTGATCTATAAATTCTATGACTGTTAATTGTATTTTTTAATCTAAGTCGCCAAGCTTCCTAAGGTTAACATTAATCATCGTCCACAACTAAAGATACCAATAATATCACTGGATTAGTTCAAGTAGAAATTTGGGTAGCATCCATTATTTGATTTATTTTTCTGGGATGTTTGTAGTTTTCTCTGTATATTTATCAGTGCTGTATATTTCTGAAATCATTATTGCCTAAAGTATCTATATCCTGGTCAGTAGAATTGATAGAGCTGAAGTAGATGGATTGATAAGATTTTCAGAGAATTTTAAGGAAATCTCTTATCTACATTAAGTTACCTCGTTCCACCAAACTGTTTTCATAATTTAAAAGTCAAGTTTTACATTACTTTACATATTTGTATTTTCTATAGATACTAGAAAAATATATCCTTTGCGGTCTGAATTTTAAAGTGATCTTGTGTTATTAATAGGTCAATTATATTCTTATTTATTAGGCAGGCAGTAATAATTCTCATGAGAAAATAGGCACTTTGTCTAGAGAATTTCAGGATATTAAATATTGAAATTAAAGAGCACTCTCTTCCACTATTATGTTCAGTTCTGATGCAACAGCTACATAACTGGAAGAGACAGAGGATGTGGGTCTTTTAGAATAAGTGGAAACTAGAGCATATGCCCTTCTGAGGGAACCCCTAGCTGTGTCATCACAGGAGGGCTCTGATACAGGACAGTGTGAAATTCCCAGAGAAGCACCCATGGTATTTACAACCAAATAATGTCTCATTGACAGTCATCACATGTAATGTAGTATTCATGTCTGCCATTTGACTTTGAAGGTAAAACATAGAACCTCTTGTGGAGATTTCATATAACATCTCAGGCTGCATCAATAGGCAGTGAGTGGCCCAGAATAAAGAGGTAATGAGTGCACTTGGCCCTGCGTTGGTCAGACATTAGTGGGGACATTGTGCCCACTTCTGCCCTGCAGAGAAACTCAAAAGGACTCAGAACAACAAGGAGGAGGCAGATTCATACCTTTCCCTGTATGAAGTGGTTGAAAAAGTATGATTGTTAGAGAGTGAAAACTTTTTAGAAAAGCTATGCTGTGATTGAAGGGCTGGTGGTTGGGAGAGGCTGATTTTTGGGGACTGTTAATTCAAAGTGAAACTAGTCAGTGCGTGAGCATCAAGAAGTTGATGTCCTACTGGTCTGAATATGCATCTTATGTTATGGCCCGTATGCATCCAGGTGGGAGAGTAGAAATGGATAAGGTAGGAATGCATACTTGTTTGCAAGGCTCAAAAATCACGAGTATATAACATGTACCAATGTGCCAAAGTTGATCTTTTCTTCTGGTTGATTTAAAATCCTGTATTTCTTACTTAGTTTGACCTCTTGTTTTTTTGTACATTAGAACTCCAAAGTATTCTTGATTATTCTCTTTGGATTCTTGAAAATTCCATCCTACAGAAACTGTCCACTGTCTCTAGTAAGCTATTCCTTAAATAAACCATGTGTTTAGCAGTTCCCTGACATTTGAATCGAACTTTAACTGACTCTTTATAACATGATCTATTTTCTAAAGATACATAGGAAAAGTAATTAATCACAACATTTATATAGGCATACTGTCTTCTGTTTTAGACAATGCAATATAGGATTGTAACAGTAAATATTGAATTATAGTAGTTTTAAGTAAAACTATACTTCTAAAAAAATGAAGGCTTTTGCCAGTTATGGTGGTATTGCCCTCTAATCCCAGCACTTGAAAGGCTGAGGCAGGAGGATTACTGTGAGTTCAAAGCCAGCCTGAATTGCATAGTGAGACTGTCTCCAAAAAGACCAAAAAAAGGGGGCTTTTATTTTAAAAGTTTTTGATTTGCATAAAAATTTGAAGAAAGCTCAGAGAAATTTCATATACCTTTCCACTCTCATCTGTACTTTATATGATGATTTTGTTACAATTAATACACTCTATTTAATACACTATTAATACATTATCATTTATTTCAGTATATACTTAGTAGTATGTTCTTAGATTTACTTAACGTTCCTTTTCTATTCCAAGGTCCTACCCTGGATATCATATTACACTTAGATGTCAATCTCTTCAGATGCCTCTTGACTATAGTAGTTTTTCAGTTTTCCCTTACTTTTCATGATCTTGACAGTTTTCTGGAGGTATTTTGTAGAATGTCAACTGGGATCTTCCGATATTTTTGTTATGATTACACCAGGGTTATGTGTTTGGGGAAGGCAGTCCACACAAATAAAGTGCCATTTTTTATTGCACGATCAACATGAGTTATTGTTAAACCTAATCTGTTACAAATGTGGTTTTGGTCAACTCTGTCCAATATAAATGTTTTCTTTTTCTTTATTTTCAGATTTTAGTCTTTAAAGGGAAGTCAATATGAACAACTTACATTTAGGCAGGAGGAAATTATATCCTATCTCCTTGAAGATACAGTTTCTCTGAAAAATATTAAAAATTGTTTTCCATAGATTTGTTTATTCTCAATTAAATTAAGTTGATTTAATTATTCATCCTGTCATTTATGTACACCAATATGAACTCATAGATATTTATTTTATCCCTTACTTCAAGCCATAATTAAATAGCAGTTTATTATTTATTAAGTCACTCAAATATTTCCAGCGTTGGCCTTGGGAATTCTTACAGTTTATCTTGTGTTTCTTCGACATATGCCCATAACTGGTTTTTTGTTGTTGTTCTTTTGGGTCTTCTGTTTTCCTTTTTCTTTTTCTTTTTCTTTTCTTTTTCTCTTTCTCTTTCCCTTTGTTTCTTTCTTTTTCTTTTTTAATTTTGAGCCCTTCCTTCCTGGCTGATACAGTGCTTGAGCTTTATTAACAGTATAGTTCTTTCCCCATTCTAGGTTTAGTCATTTCTCCAATGAGCTGTGGTTTCTTCCATTGGAAAATGTTATGAAAAACCAAGATTTGAGTCAAACATGTTAGGGTGTCATTTCTCAGCCTTTTTGGGTGATACAGCAAGGAAATATATGTCTACCAGCAGACATATATGGTACCTGAACTTTTTAGAGATATGCCAAGCAACTACCTGTTCACTATGTCTCCTGGTAGCTCAGATATAGTAACCTGTGTGTAGACATGTCTGCAATATTTATATATGTAACCGTATGTATTTATGGGTGATGGATGAATGGACGGGTTAGACAGATAGATTAGATAGATGATAGATGAAGCATGAGTTTATACTGGTGTTTCTGTGTCTAATAGATATTTCCGTCTCAGATCATACTTCCTTTTTATTTTTTGTACCAAGAATCGAACTTGGGACCTTGGGTTTGCCAGGTAGGCGCTTGTACCACTCAGCTATATCCCCAGCCTAGATCATACTTTCTGTCGCTTATCTATAACTTTCTTCTCTACCAGTAATAAATCTGGCTCTCATCATCTACCATTTCCTTACATAATTTGTCAGTCCCAGTAAAGTTGTTCCATTTATTCTGGCTAGAGTCAAAATACATAAATAGAAGTTGAATTTTTTTCTAAGCCCAAGGAGAAAATGAGTGTTACTTTATCCCAAAGATTTTTTCAATTCTAGAAACTCTTTAAAACTTAAAATTTATTTCAGCCTCGATATTTTTCTACACACAAAGATTGATAACGTCAGTTTTACAATGTTCATGGTAAACTGATGACACCGGTGTGCCAGACCAGCCTACCCAGGCCTTAGTGGCCATTTTTAACAATTGAAGTTATCTAACCTGGACATAGTAGTGCATAACTGTAATCCCACTACGTGGGAGGCTGAGGCAAGAGGATCGCAAGTTCGAGCCCTGCTCAATTAACTTAAGGTACAGTCTCCAGCACCCCTATAATAAATAATAAATAATAATAATAATAACAAATAAGCTTATCTATTGCCTTCACCCAGGTTTTTAACCAGCATCCTCCCATTTACAGCTATAGTAAGAAACTTACTTGTGTGGTTTTTACTTGGCCTGCCTATAAGTATCTGTACTTTTTAGAGATATGCCAAGCAACTACCTCTTCGCTGTGACTGCTGGTAGCTCAAGAAGGAGTAACTTCTCGAATTCACCCTTAGTGATTAGAAACTGGTCATACTTTGCTTTGCCCAACGCCCTTGTAATTAAAAAGAAAAGCAGAGTTTTGGCTTCTGACATTAAAGCATCTCTTTGTAAGGTTGTTAGCTGATTAGAAACACACCAGAGAATAGATTTTTAAATAATGAGTTATATTTTCCATGCATACCCTAAGTAAAATGATGTTGAGATCTTGCCTAAAATAGTTAATATACCCCCAATTTGTATTTAATTTTCTCATTAGGTTGAAAGCTGAAATTAAAAAAAAAAATCTGTAATGTAAAAATTACAGGACTCAAGAACATGCTCATTTTGTTTGGGCCTAGAAAAGGCAGACTTTCCAGCAGTGCCTTTGTTTGTCATCTAAGATTTTTGAACACAAAGGGAAAATAATTTCCAAGTCAAGAAAGAAGAAATAGAATAGGGATGTCATACACAGGGCAAGTGAAATAGCCCATAGATTAAGTTGATCTTCAAACCTTTTAGCTGTATCTCCCTCAGCTTCTTTTACCATACCCAGATATTATCTACCCATGGCCATATATATATTTCCATATATCATTCACTTATACACATTGAGGATAAAATGGTTTGCAAAATCAGACATGGTTCTTACCCCCATGATATTTATAGTCAAGTGGGGCAAACAGACATTAGTCTAATATTTTCTCACACATGACAGAGAGATTGGGGTAGGAAAAGAGAGAGAGAGAGAGAGGGAGGGAGGGAGAGAGAACTGTAACTGGGATGGATGCTACGAATCTTTGACCTGTTCAGAGAGACATTGGGAATTCAGGAATGGCTTTCCTAGAGAAGTTGTCTAAATTGTGATTTGAAGACTCAATAAGAATTAACCAGGGAAAGACAAGACAGAAACACTTATGTGGTCAATGATCAAGAAGTTACGGTAAAGGAAGCCAAATTTGCCAGGCACAGAGATGAGATGAAGCAGATCTGCTGGGCCAGCCTACCCCGCCTTGGCAGCCAGCTGCAGATCCTCAAAGTTGGCTGAAAGTGATGGACAAGCACTGCTCTCCCAAGCTCAAGATGGCATCTCGATCATCCCCGCTATGTTCCTTTCAAAGTCAAAACATGACCATCATTCAGAAGGGGGAGACAAATGCCACCCTCCCATACTCCCAACATTTCCATTTCCCAATCTGCTAAGCAGAGATCATTCTGCCACTGAGGGAATATATTTTGTTTAATCCACCCACACATATGCATTTGTTGTATTTTTATATAAAAATCTTTTTTTGCGTTTCATATTCTCAGTGACATCGGCAAAAACACTGACTGTCTTGTTTTGTGTGTTATCTCCTTGTCTTCATGGGCCTCTGCTGCCGTGGCCATCTCCCCCCTGCTTGGGCGTTCCACTTTCATTTCTGGATTCTGTGATGGGGAAAGTATCCCAGCAGGTATAAAAGGGCAACATGAGAGGGGACAGGAGTGAGAAAACCACAGGCATGGACAGTTGCTCCTGCACATTCGAAGGTGTAGCCATCCTCCAAGGCCTTCCCTGACCCCATCCCTTAGCCATACTCACTTGAAGCTAAGGAGACTCTGATGTTCTCCCTCTCCTCCTCAGGCTTATGCCTCAGCCCTTGCCTGTGCCCTGGACCCTGCAACTGCTTCTTGCCTGGGATCTGTAGAGAAATCTTGCAGGTTATGTCGAGGCCTCCAGTCTTAACCACCAACCCCATTTTTTTCTCTCTCCTTCCACTGGGACCTCTCTGAGGAGAGAACGGAGCTCCTTTCTGTGCCGTGTGTGCTTACTTGGATCCTGTTTGTGGATACAAGTGGATTACAGTGTTTTGCGATCCTTTAAACATATGGTCCTGCTTCATTTATGAGTTTTTGTCCAGCTATTCCTTCTGAGCAGAGTGTCCCTCCCCGCCCCATCTCCCTGGTGAGACTTCCTTCAAGATGAATGTCCTAGCTTCTCCTTTTTGAAAAACCTTTCTCATCCCACTCCTGGGTTGTTCTCTCATCTCTGAACAGCCCCTGCAGCCCATGCGTTGCTTTTTGTTATGCTGCTTCTCCAGTAGGCTTGTGTATCTTGTTTGTTTCCTCACAGGAGTGAGCTCCTGGGTCCTTCTTGTCCTGTCTTCCATCATGTACCCTAACATCTGTCTGAGGGCCTCCCCTGATTGGGCACCTGGGAAATGTTTATTAATGAACAAATTCTTGTTTTCTCTTCTAGTCAGTTATTCCAAATTCTCTGTGCTCATTTGGCAAATCAGAGATCCAGTCCAGGTTGTTGAACCACAAACAAGAATGGCTTCACTTGTTCAAGGGTCTCTCACTTCTTTCCTGCACTCATGGATTTGAATGACATGTATAATATTTTTGGCAAAGAAGTCGCATAGCAGCTCTTAATTTTAAGGCCCCTTAGTAACTTGGTGAATCTCCCAGGGAGCTTTTCCATCACTTCCAAACCCATGTCACACAGTTAATTTTTCAACCAGCTTGAACCAAACTGGCAGGAGTCATAGTTCTGCGATTTATAGATCATTTCAAATGTCTCTTCATTTGAAATTCTTCGCATCTCTCCCCTACTGGATGATAATAAAAAGCATTAAGCATTTGCCTTGTGGTAGGTACTATGCCAACACTTGTGTATCATTAATTTTGCTTTATCTTCATGAATATGTTTGAAGTTTAGGTTTTACTATCCTTGCAGATTAGAAAGTAAAACACAGTGAACTAAATAACTTACTCATGCTCTTCTGACTTAGCAGTGGAAGAACTGAGATTGAACCCAGACCTTCTGAAGCTAAAGCCCATAAATACACTTTCCTCAAACTTCTCTCTCCCTATGCTCTACCCAGTGAAAGGATCTAATTCTCCTTTTTGGGCCCTGGTGGTGATACGGCTCTTCTGACCTGCTGTAAGGTGGACCTCTTTGAACAGCTTATTTCTTGACACTCACCAGGCATCTAGCATTTTCTGTATGCTTATGCTCAGTATCTTTTCATGTAGGTAACTTCTGTTTCCTTTCAAAAGCAAAGACTGGGAATTACCTGCTTTGTGGTTTCCTCTCCCTGAGGGGTAGTGCAGCTCAGTGATTAAGAGGATGGCTCACGGAGGCGGCTTGCTCAGGTTTGTGTTCTGGCTCTGCTATTTACTATCCAGGTGAACGCGGGAGAGTTTCTTCACATTTTTAGGCCTTCATTTTTATACTTGTACAGCAGGGCAACTAATGACACTTCCCTCTGAGGGCTTCAGTGGAGAACATATGTGTTCAATGCTCCAAAAGTACTAACAACCGTATCTGGTACATAAAGACCACACAGTAAATGTCATTCCCAGCCTGAGCTGCCTTTCTATCCCAACGATGTCCCGAAGTCTCAGTTGAATAGTTGCTTCAGGATATCTTTTTTGGAGCTGCTGTGACTTCAGGGAATTGCACTTTTATCTCAGAGTTATGTTAACTAGTGTGGGCTTCCTTCCTTCCTTCCTTCCTTCCTTCCTTCCTTCCTTCCTTCCTTC
>PVLD010007378.1:54956-92163 GCA_004027595.1 Dinomys branickii | reverse complement strand
ATCAGAGTGATATGATGTTTTTAGATCTTCTGGGAAAATACCCAGAAGAGGAATAGCTGGTTTAAATGGAACCTCTAGACCTAATTTGCGGAGAAATCTCCAAACGGCTCTCCACAATGGTTGCACCAGTCTGCATTCCCACCAGCAGTGTAATAGAGTCCCTATTTCTCCACAGCCTCGCCAGCATCTGTTATTGGAAAGAAGTCATTTTTTGTTTGCTTTGTAGATGACATATTTATGTGGAGAACAGCCAAAGAATCTGTACAAAAACAAAAATCTGGAAGCACTAAGTCAGAATAGCACATCACTGCATCCAAAGTCAATATGCCAAAATTATTTCCTTTAGAGATACCAGTAGTGAATATAATTTTTAAACAGCAGACTAAGTAGCACTTTGAAAATATAATACTGAAGTATGAATATTTAAATTTAAAATGGACAGAACATACTATGCAGAAATATATGTTCTCAATAAGCTTAATTTAAATGCCTTAATAGGGAAATGACTACATTCATCATACATTGGAATACTCTCCATGCTTCTCAGTGTTTCCCAATTTAATTCTTAAATTGAATTTAAAGCAAAAGTTCTAGTGATTTATTTTGTTGAAATATGCAAATTAATTATAAAAATGTACAAAAAGCACAAAAAAATAATAAAAATGGGGTATTTACAATACCAGACTTCAAAACTTAACTGTAAAGCCACAGTATAGAGACAAGTTAGTATCACCAAAATAATTAATACCTATATCTATGGACCAGAGAATAAAGCCAATAAACAAATCCACACTATTAAAAATATTCTGATTTAGACCAAGGTATAAGAAAAATCCAATGCAGAAAAAATAGTTTTCAACACATAATACTGGAAAATTACCCGTTTAATATTTCCAAAGCCATAGAAATATGTGTTTTAAGTTCATACAATAGTAGCTATAAAACTACTGGAAGAAAATGTAGTGAAAATGTACATGATCCTGGATTTGTAGTGACTTTTAGATACACTGTAAGTATGGTGCATTACAAATGGGAAAATTAAAGTTGTCAAATTAAAACTCATGTGCTACAAAGGACTTTGGTAGAAAATACAAAAGAAAAACCACCAATTGGGGGAAAATATGCTCAGGTCAGAATCCATAAAGGACTAGAAGTCAAGAGATATAAAGAATACTTAAAACTCAACAATATATAAACAAAGATTTCAAGAGTGTAGGATCTGAACAAAAGATGCTATACCTCCTAACGTTGATATACAGCTATGAACACACGTCACATCACAAATCATTCGGGTATTGTAAGTTAAAATAACAATGAGCTACCACTGTTACCTATTATAATGGCTAAAATGCAAAGAAGAATGACTGTCAAATGTGGGAGATCAAGAAGATTCTACATTTGTTACTGGCGAGAACACAAACTAGCACGGCAATGCTGAAAGATACTTTATCATTTTGGGGAAAGCAAAACATAATCCCGCTAAGCCACATTCCTAGCTATTTACTAAGATGATTTATAAATATATGTCTGTACAAAAATATGCACACAATTATTTATAGAAGCTTCATTCAGATTAATCAAGAAATGGGAACAGCTAAGGTGATATCCCAAAAATAAGTGGATAGTGATTTGTAGTGCATTTAGGTTTTCATTCTTTTACTTAATAAAAACGATTTGTAGTGCATTTTTGGAATGTTTTCTCAATGATGTTAGCTGAGTGTAGTGGCACATGTCTATTATACCAGCACTCTGAGAGGCTGAGACAGGAGGATCACAAGTTCAAATCCAGTGTGGTCAACTTTGTGCCTTTGCAAAAATCTGTTTCAAATTTTTAAGAGAAAATTCAAGTATTTTTAAAGGAAAAGATGTACTGATTTATGAAAAGTCCTGGCTAAATCTCAAATCTATATATAATGATAATATATATTATTACATATTATTATATACACTGTATTATATATCACTATATTATTATTATATATGCAGTGAGGAAACAAGTCTGAAAACACCAGATACTATAAGATACAATTTACATGACAATATGGAAAGTAGAGATGATTAACAGATCAATTGGGTTGTAACTTCAGATAGGCCCAGAATATGAAAGTTTTTGTGTGATTAAAGCAGCCTATGTAAAATTGTGATTATGGCCAATGACACTGCATATTCTTCAAAGTCTAATAACCTTTGCACAGAGTAAATTTGAATGTATGCAAGTCTAAAAAGAGAAAGAACTGGTGGCTGAGGTCTCACAGCTTCAGGAAACTTCACACGGAGCCTACCGGAGAACAACTACTCAAAGAGGCAAACGGAAAGTGCCGATCTGACTAACTTTGAAAATGTGTGCAATCTGTAAGACGAAAGGAAAAATAATTGCACATAACCTTTTACTCTGGCTGATATTATTGTCCCCATGGAGAGTTACTTCCAAAAAGGAAAATATATATTCAATATATTTACTCCCAACATATGTTTAAAACCTGACAAAAAGCACACGTCAGTTTGTCCTTCCAGAGATAATCTGCACATGCTTCAAATCTAAAACCTTATAGAAATTATAACATAAAAACTGATGATAATCAATACAGCACTTTTCTTCAAATGAGATGTAGAGAGCATATTTGTTGACTTAGATTCACGCAATGATATTATTTAATATAACTACCGGTGTTATATTAAAGAACTCCATATTAGCATCCCAGCATCTTGACTTGGATGCATGAAGTATAAAATTGTTCAAGAATAAAATTTAGGTTTGAAAAGAGACCTCATCTCTGCTGTTTCTCTTCTCTTTGTTCAGGAAAGAGAATTGAGGTAAGCCATTTTTTAAAAAATTAAATCGATTGCAAAATATGAAGAGAACTGTGCATACAGTGTGGATTTTTGTTTTGTGAAGAGAGGTTTCCCTCATTGTGACACTGGCAAAGCATCATGGACAGAAGGAATTGACATACGCGCTCCTGTGCTGTATGGAGCTACATTTCTAAACTCCAACTCGCCATAGGCCTTACTGGCCACTATTAATCTCTGTCTTGTGTCTCTAATTTCCAAGCGGCAGTAGGACTGCAATCTGCAGCCATTCTGTCATGCAGTGTGACACTGGAACTAGCTCCAGATAACACACCGTACAGCATTTTCAGTTGGGAGCATATGACTACCACCAAAGAGTGATTAATAAAAGTCCAAAGAATGACTGCAATTCAGACAGAAAGCCCTGAGTGATGGTGATTTCAAACACAGCACAGAACCATGGTTCTCATAGATGGTCAGTATATATGAGAAATAAACTTTCTGCCAATCCAGTAAAGTACAGGATTGTGTAAACACACTGTAATTTCGATTGTCCCTCCTGACATATCATTTACTGAAAAATAAGAAACCACCCTACCGATAAGAAGGCTCAGAAAACCCAGGCAATTACTCATTTTTCTCAAGTGTAAACATTGCTGATAGAGAGGTATGTGTAAGAATACACATTAAAAGGGAGAAACTTTCCAAAATAAATGAAGAACATATGTGGCTTAATTAGATGTAAGAACTGAAGTGAAAAATTTTACAAACGAAGACGCTCAATGAATATACTAAGTGGAATCTTAAAGGTAATAAAAATGGTTCACATAGGGGCAAAATGAAGATGAAAGAAGCTTTCAGTGTCAAAGCTGTGGTCAACCTCATCACCAAAATATAACATTGAGAGCCTCAAAAATATGTCCAGTAAACTTATACATGGTACTAAGAAAATAAGTTCAGAATATGAGAAACAAGTTAAGGGACCAAGTTGAAATATACAATTTGCTATAATAATAACAGAAGAAAACATACAGAGGCTGTCTTCACACTACAGCTCCGTTTCCAACCCACATGTACCCCTCTCTTTAACCTTAGAAACTGAATCTTCTTCAGCACTATTTTTCACATTGGGAGGTGTTTATGCTTTTTGTTTTTTCAAATTTTGCTTTAGTGTTCCATGTCCACTGAGTTTTAAAAAATATATTCATTCATTTTCAGAATCCAAGCACACATGTCCCCCATGGAAACAGATCCAAAAAATTTCAATCATTTTTCCCAATCCTCTTCTACTGGCATTGGTATAGTGGCAAGGATATCTGCCTTCCATTCCCCTTCTACCGGTATGAAATAATTGTGGCTTAGAAAATCTATAGTAAAAGTTAAAGCAAAAGAAAGAATATTCAACATAAAAATTTTGCTCTCTTAAGCAATCTGGCACAGCCTGCACCTGTAGCCTCAGCTACTCAGGAAACTGACGCAAGAACAAGAGCTTGAGTCCAGTCCTCACAACACAGGGAAAGCTCATCTCTAGATAAATAAGCAAATAAACAGATAAATAAGAATCCCCCTTTGAATGATTAAGTTGCAGTTGAAGAAAATTTTCTTCATGAGTAAAATTTACCAAATACCTAGACCTGGTAAATCAAAACTGTGCCTGTTATATAGGAAGCAAGTCTGAAACAAATACTTCTTTATTACTTTTATGCAAATAAAATATTTTATAGATAAATGAGTTTCTTGGCAAAAAAATGCATGTCCAACAGGTGAATTACCTCTGAAGCTATTAGGCTTGATACAAAAATCATACTTCAAAAATTCAGGAATTATATAGTGAAGTGCTAGGTACTTATCTAGACTGTATGAGAACACACAGCCTTGGACTCTTCATCCCAAAATTGCTGAAGAGAGGAGGGATATATATATATAGTATGATATATGTTGTATGTATGCATTGATATATATGTTATGCATGTAAATGTGATATTTTTATGTTCTATATGCATAAGTGAGATAGATACATAGATATATAGATAGATAGGTATAACAAATATATATTTACAACATATTTCTACTGT
Organism: Dinomys branickii; assembly: GCA_004027595.1. Lineage (NCBI taxonomy): Eukaryota > Metazoa > Chordata > Mammalia > Rodentia > Dinomyidae > Dinomys > Dinomys branickii. The sequence goes on along the minus strand of PVLD010007378.1, from coordinate 87,298 downwards.
AGTGAATTGATAACTGGTGGTCAACCTATAACCCCCAGCTGAACTGAGTAAGCGTGGTGCTGGGTGTGGGAGGCCCACCTGGGGACTGTTACAGGCAGCATAAGGGGCAGACTTAGAGAAGAAGAAAAACGGCTTTTGGGAACTGAAGAGGCTGTTGGGAGCAGAGAAAGGCTGTTGGGAACTGACAGAAGCTGTAAGGAGCTCTTCGTTGTTTTGGAGGAGTTCATTATGCTGGCTTTCCTATTGAGCCTGGATGTCTTCATCCTCCAAGGAGCTCAGGACCTTGTTGGCACTAAGAATGGCTTTGGTTCACTTTGAGGGAGCTCTGCTCCTCACTCTATCACTTCCTAGCTCCAGAGGGGAAAAATGGTGCACAGCTCAGGCTCCTGAAGAAGCTTGCTGTATTGGCTTTCCAAATGGGAACTCAGCCATCTTGATCACCAGAGGAGCTCAGGACTTCACTGCTGCTTAGGATGGCTGTGGCAACTTTTGGGGGAGCTCTGGTTCTTCTGAGCATTGCTTCCTGGCTCCAGTGCAGATCCCTCAGCCTGATAGCACAGGTCCTTCATACCAGTGGCACAGACTTTCTAGATTCCACCTCTGACCTTTAGAGCAGATCTGTGAAACAGGCCTGCACGAGATATTGTTATGGGCTCTGGGTCTCCTGTTGGATTCGTGGGAGACATTGTTTTGAGCTCTAGGCGCTCAGCTGGATTCATGCAGGACATTTCTGTGGGACCCAAGCCCTCAGCTAGATTTCTTGATCTTAGCATGTGGACAGATTTCCTGCACTCTTTTGTATATCATTCTTTGGGTGACTATTGTAAACAATCATATAAAGTATGTGTCTTGTATGACATTTTTCACCTTGCAAAAATATCCCCAAACTGACACACTACCACAGTGGCCATAATATGATTACTGTACTGTGTGTATTTTAACACTGAAAAACACACTTACCTGGCATTTCCAGCCCTGCTATCTTTCCATCCTCCTTTCTCTTTACTACCTTCCTTGGCAGGTACTAGAAGGCTCATTGAGATTTCCTGTGGTTTATGACCCAAGATGACAACTGTGACTCCTTTGTGGCTTTCTGATGGTTGTGCCATATAAGAATCACCTTATATCATTTGAGAAGCTGCTGACACAGAGCACTGGGTTGATGGATGATCTGAGCTACTGTTTTCCTGACAGAGGTAAGCAGCAGGTTTTACAGGAAATTATTGGAGGGAAACACACTGAGGGAGAGAAAGAGAAAGTAATGTGCATTACACAGTGACTGACAAAATGATTTGCTTCCAGTTCCAAGTTGGCTTAGCTGAGAACAGCAGCGAGAAGAAAAGCGTCTCATCAATATTTAAAAAGGGGCTCATATAACCAACTTGACAGGCAATTTGTAAACACAAATTATAGAGCAGAACTCTAAGCTACAGGGGCCACTCCTCCCTCACGCACGCTTTTCATACTTCAGATTTACATAAGAACAAAGTGAAAGGTGTGAAATCATGCAGCTGTTCGTTTCTTTACTCCACGGATTCTTACACCGCGGTCCCCAGAAGCAGCACTGGCTATAGGAACCTTAAAAGTTCATAACTACAGACTGACTTTGGATCTACTGTATCAGAAATTTTAAGGTGGGTCCAACAAGCTGAGCTTTAAGTCTCTCTTTGTGGTTCTGGTACAAGCTAAATAGAAGGACTGCTGCCTTTTAGGTTAACATTTGCTGACCAGAAATTCCCGAGCATCTCACACTTACAGGAATTGCCATTTAATATTCTTTTAAAAATTCAATAGCATAATTAATTTATTAGCAGCAACAATAACAATTGCCTGATTAAATGTAGCCAAATCTATTGCCTGTACACACACAAATACAAACACACAATAAGCAAATCAGGCTTGTAAATATTTTAGCAATATAGTTATGCACTAGAAATATGATTATAGAACAAGATTACAAAATAGAAAACAGATACTACATTTACAGTAAATTAACTCTCCCAAACAAGATGATAATCCATTCAATAAAATGATTTACACGTGTTTATCCAATTTGTATTTTCGCAGTTATAATAATAGAGAGCTTGCTACATTGTAAGGCTGTCAACCATCAGCCAGTTTTTCCATAGCAAAGAAATAAAAACCCTGCTGTTACAAAGCATAGGCAGGGTTTCAGATGCATCTTGGATCTATAGAATGTGCTGATATCTGATTAAAATTCCAGAGATGTATGACTTCTGTCAGTTGAGTGTAGAAACACCATCAGAATTTTTTCCTTAGAGCATCTGTTGACCCTGGAAAGAAAACTTGGAACATTTACCAGGGATTACAAAGACTAGAAGTAGTTTCAGTCACTCTTTTAGGCTGAAAAGACTAGTAAATGCATGGATATGTGGTTCACTTCCTCAGTGTGTGATGCTGAGAATGCTAAGTTCTGTGCAATAGAGAAGACTGGGTAACCAGATCAGAAGCTTCTGAAAGGGAAAGGAAATTTTGTGCATTCAGTGTGCAGTGAATAAATACAAATCCTGATAAGCAGAGAGCAGTGTGTGTGTGTGTGTGTGTGTCTCACGTTCCTTCATGACTTGCCATTTAGGAACCCATGTCTCTCATTTTCCAAGTTTCTGACTTACTCACCTTTCTTCAGGACAGGAGTTTAACAGAGTGAGTTGGATGCGTAGAAATGGTTAAAAGGTTGGAAGAATGAAGGACAGAGATACACCTGCCACTGTTCTATAAATCACCATGGGAGAATTCCTGGAGCTGCCAATATAATCCTAGCAGTTTATAGCACAAAAATGTGTAATTCACAGGAAGATGAAAATTTTACTTCTGCCACAGGCCAGAAGCCCATTTGCCTGCTGCTGCCGGAGCTATAATCCGCTTATCTGCTACACTCCACACACCATATACGCTTCTGGGGGGTGAGTACTAAACAGGACATTTTCTGGCAAAACTATCTTGAACGTTTATTTTCTAGGCATCCAAATGTTGTGAACATGAGAAGGGCCCAGGAAGGAATAAAAACAGTGTTCAAATGTCCAACTTTCCAGAACTGTCCCACATTTAAACTGACTTTCATTATCATCCGTCTTACGAAAACAGATATACAGCACCATACTTCTGCCCAAAATGATATAGTAGCCCTTTTGAACTTGAAAACATCACCACCTTTTCCCCAAAGACAAAATAACATAGCTCTCACTCATCAAAGTGTGGCCCAATCACCTGCTGAATAGTTAGGATAATATAATTTCCCTTCTTTGTCAGTCATAATCTCAGTTGGGTAATATATATTCAATTCCCAAGTAAGATTATTTTTATATTTTAAAGAGAGTAGTAAAAGAAAAAGAACAATAGCAGCATGACAACATCACACACATAGACAAAGCAAAGCAAGTGCGTTGAAAGTGATCGAGGGTTTCAAAACAAAATGATAGGAATTAACAGTGCCTTTATATTATATATTGTTATCTTCAACTACATTGCTCTGATAACCAGGCATAAAAATGGAAGATTGTTCAAACCATTAAAGAGAATAAAAAATAATTATTAGTGAGATTATTGTCTATCCAAGTGATTTTATTTTGTACTCATTGTATTTCAGTAAGACCAATGGAGACTGCGACCCTATTTACTACTTACATGTTTAAAGCTGAGTTTTCTGGTTTCCGTTTGAACTTTGATCCTTGGAAGAGCTCTCTCTATCCCCTGGTCTCCGTTCAGATTCCTTCAGGTCCCAGAGATTTGCCTGTGCTTCACTGCACACCCTCAGTTGCTCTCTAAATCAATAGTGACTGATTAACTGGAGTTTCTAATGGGCAGAAAAGAAAATCAAATTTATTTTGACATTACTTAAAACTGCCTGTATTGCAAATGACTCACTAAAATTTCTCATATTTTAAATATTAAAACAAACTAAAGTAACATTGCATTATAATTATTGTAGCAAAATACAGAATGTACCTTATCTGCATACAGTTAGACTTTTGAAAGCATATAATAGTTTTAGTAAAAAGTAAACATGACTTTCTTGATGTATAAGTTATGCTATCAATATTTTTTTGTACTGGACTTAAAAATAAAATTCCATGAATTACTGTATACAGATATAGGCATACATACACATATTAATTTGTGTTTTAATCTTTCATAATTATTTAAATCTTAAGGTCCAAAGAATTCATGCTTAACATAAATGAAAGCTTTACATTTAAATATATTGCTCCAGTGAATAAAATAATGGTAAGCTCATTTAAGAATAAAGGCCCAGTGAACCATGATAGCATGATTGCCATATTTCATTTAAATGTTAGTCCACATTGCCAAGCGTAAATGTAGCTTGTGTTAACATATGATATGCATTTTGCGTGTGGGACAGCTTGTACAATTACATGTATTAACCTTGTGGATGCTATGTTACCTTCTTAATAATATGAGAGAATATTTTTGCAAAGGAACTAACATTTTCTGAAGAATTCTGGATTATTTTAATTGTGTGTTTTCACTCTCTTTCTTAAAACATTGTGCTTGATAAAAGAGACCTCTTGTCCTCGGGATAAGCTGCAGTTTTTCTCTGTAGCAATAACAAAACATCATCCTTACTTGGTCCATGAGGAGCAATATGCTTAGAGCGGGAGGTTGGAAAAACCAAGAAAAGGAATAAGTAGCGCCCAGTCTTTTGGAAGGAAGTGGGGGACAAGAAATACAAAGCTGCAACTAACTGTTTCTCCTAAAAAGTTATGTTCAGTGTAAGATAATCCAGCTGAGAACCTCTGCTACAATTTCTGAATGGTCCGCTTCATCAAAGTACATCTTCTGGACTTGCAGTGTTTTGCAAGGTTATATGGAGTCTAATCTTTTCTTTTTTCAAGTTTGCATTAAGTTTTAATGAAAGGTAACAAGTGTTTAGCAGAATTAAACGTTTTGAGAAATAGACAAAACTGGAGTATTTCAAATGAATAAGAAATACCAAACTATAACTCACCATTGATATCAAGGGATGGAAAGAGAAGAGGACGCAATGCTAATGCAGATGTAACATGATCAGTCCAACCAGGATATGCCAGTGCATTTCCAAATACCAAGTACATGGTACATTTCTTTGATTTTAAAATGTGGATGGCTATAGGAAGGTAATTTATAATAAAAAAATGTTCTGACATAAAATTCTGAGTATGTACTAAATCTTTGACTTTGCTTTCATTTTTTCTTTGTCTTTTTGAGGCAGGGTCTCACTATACAGTTCAGGCTGGTCTTGAACTCACTTTGTAACCTAGGCTGGCCTTGAATTCACAGTGATCCTCCTGCCTCAGCTTCCCAAGTGATGGGATCACAGGCATGTGCCACCATGCCAGGCTAAATCTTTGACGCTGAATGATTTGAATTTAATTGTGTTCCATTGCTAAATTAAAATAATCATAAAATTTAGCTAGAGTTTTGATTTGAGAAACACATGGTAAAACGATTTCTGAATACATTTTTGCCAAACTGCAAAGAACCTTTGACATGGAGTTGGGAGAGACAGTGATATTGCGCAGCATATGTGAGATGTGATATTTAGAAAAAACTGCACAAATTGTATAATTTAGAATGTAATGTCATGTGTTCTAGCTCACTTAATTTGTTATTCTATGAAGTGATAAGTACATACCAATAGATACCAGAAAAAGAAGCATCAAATGTGAAATAAAGAGAAGTGGAAATGACATCTTTTTCTTCTGATAGTCACTTGCTAGCTAACCCTGCATTTTCTCACATGTGCAGTGTAGGGATTGTGGTGAATTGATGACCAGCCAAGAGCTTGAGAGAATCAACATTGGAGCATGTAAAGAACCAAGATTCCTCACACACTGATGGACTCTATACCTTTCAGTCATGATTGCTTTTTTCCTCAATTAATAAGAGGTAATAAAGATCAGTCCAAGGAAAGGGTAAGGAAAATAAGATTATAAAATTGATATGCAGCCCTAAAATTATTTTAAGTAAATCAGAAACGAAAATTTATTTGACAAAGATCTATTGCGCTAAACATATGTTTTTATCTTTTTTTATTTTATTTTTTGAGACAGGGTTTTGGTGTGGTCCTGAGCTCACTATGCAGCAAGTCAGGCCTTAAATTCATAACAATCTTCTTGTCTCAGGCTCCTGAGTGCTGGGGTGAAAAGTGTGCACCACAACAGCCAGACTATCTACTTCAAGAAGGGCATATGCAAAAATTTTAGGCATCATAAGAGTTCTAGGTTGCATCAGTACTAATGATAAAATATTATCTCATTCAATAGCTCTCATTATAATTTCTGTCAAATAAAATAGTAGGATGTGCCCGCAAATCAGTTTAGTGTTTTTCTAATACCAAATTTGCCACAGCTAGCATTTCTAAAGTATTCAAAAATACCTTCATTGTTAAATCATAAGAAATATCAGGCCCTACCCAGATCCCACTCCATTCTTCGCCTATAATTACAACCCCAGTCTCAAGTAGCAGGCTGGTCCTCTGCCACATAGTGCTTTGATTATGTGAGGGTTGCTAAGCACTTCGTTAGAGTTCAAAGTCTCACCAAGTGAAACACCTTGTGGGTTTTACTCAAAATTTTTTCTTGCAAAGAATATCCTTTTATTTCCCTTCATAATGTACTTTTAAAAATGTGTTCTTAAACTAAGTGCAGTGAATTGCACTCATAGTCTCAGTTAATTGGAAGGCCAGCGGGAGAAGACACTTGAGCCTCGGAGCTCCACAGCAGCTGAAGCAAGTTGGCAACATTCTGTCTTAAAAGAAAAAGAAAAAATACATGTCTATTAAATAACAAGTAAAAATAGAAAAATGTTATGCAGTGAGTGGAAAATGAGCTAATGCAGATCATGTGCTTGCAAAGTCATACGTGTCCCAAAAGATGATTATTATTAGAATCTTATTAAAAAGTAAATGTAATTTTCACTGTACAGAACTTCTACTTCCTTTGTTAGATTGATTGCTAAGTATTTCATGGTGAAAAGTGTGGTTTCCCTAATTTCTTTCTTCGTCTGTTTTTTGTTTGTGTATAGGGATGCTATTGATTTTTGAGTATTGACTTTGTATCCAGCTATGCAAGTGAACTTGGTTATTAAATATATAAGCCTTTTGGTAGAGTTTTTGGGGTCTTCTATGTAGAGCATCATGTCATCTGCGAATTACTTCTTCCTTTCCTATCCTTATTTCTTTTATTTCTCTCCTGTCTAATTGCTCTCGCTAGTTCTTCCAGAACTGTATTGAATAGGAATGGTAACAATGGACATCCTTGTCTTGTTCCTGATTTTAAAGTGAAAGCTTTCAATTTTTGTCCATTTAGTATGATGTTAGTCGTTGGCTTGTCTTAGATGGCTTTTAACAGAGTGAGGTAAAAACCATCTATTCCAATTTTCTGTAGAGTTTTTGTCAAGAATGAGTGTTGGACTTTATCAAAAGGTTTTTCTGCACCTATTAAGATGATCGTGTGAAGTTTTGCTTTTGGCTGTATTGATATGGTGTAGTACTTTGATTGATTTGCGTATATTGAACCATCCTGACATTCTTGGGATGAATCCCACTTGGTCATGGTGTATAGTCCTCTTGATGATTTACTGCATTCTGTTTGCTAGTATTTTACTGAGAATTTTTGTGTCTATATTATTAAGCAGCAATGGTCTGTAATTCCCTTTTTCAGTTGGGTCTTTCTCTGCTTTTGCCTTCAGGAATGAGTTAGGGAGAATTTCTTCACTTTCAATTTCATTGAACAGTTTGAGAAGAATTAGCATTAAATCTTCTCCAAATTTCTTCTAGAATTTAGCAGTGAATTCATCAGGACCTGGGCATTTCTTCATGGTTAAGTTTTTACAGCACTCTGAAAAAAGATATCAAGGAGGATTTCAGAAAATGGAAAGACATTACTTATTCATGGGTTGGAAGAATTAATATTGTGAAAATGGCCATACTCCCAAAACTGTTATACAAATTCCATATAAATCCAAATTAAAATATCATTCGTATACCTCATAGATCTAGAGAAAAAATTCCTAAAATTCATCTGGAACCAGATAAGGCCTAGAATAGCAAAAGTAATCCTAGACCACGAAGCGAAGACAGGAGGCATCACAATCCCTGACTTGAAATTACACTACAGAGCTACTGTGATAAAAATCAGTGTGGTATTGGAAAAAAAAAAAAAAGAAAGAAAAAAAGCAGACCTGAAGACCAACGGAACAGAACAGACGATGCAGACACAACTACAAAAACGCTCAGCCACCTCGTCTTTGACAAAGGGGCCACATATTCTCACTAGAGGAAAGACGGCCTTTTCAATAAGTGGTGCCAGAAAAACTGGCTTTCCACATGCTGAAGACTAAAACTATACCCAAGCCTATAACTATGCACTAAAGTCAAAATGGATCAAGGATCTAAATCTTAAAACAGAAACAATAAATCTACTAGAAAGGAAAGTAAGTGAAAGTCTTGAAGACATAGGTGTAGGCATACAGTTCCTGAACAAAAACCAAACTACATAGGAAACATTTCTTAGAATAAACAACAAGGATCTCATCATATTGAAAAGTTTTCAAGCATCAACAAAATCACCAATAGAGTAAAAAGAAATTCTATGAATTGGAAAAAATTGTTCGCCAACTTCCCCTCAGACAAAGGACTTCCATCTAAAACATAAAAAGAATTAAAACAAATCAAGCCCCCAAACTTCAAAGACCTCATCCAAAAATGGGCATCTGAGATGAAAACACACTTCTCTAATGAAGAGATACTAATGGTGAATAAATACATGAAAAAATGTTCAAAATCATTAGTCAATTCAGAAATACAAATTAAAACAACACTGAGATTCCATCTCACCCCACAAAGAATGGCTATCATGAAGAAATCAACCAATGACAAATGCTGGAGAAGCTGTGGGGAAAAGGAATCCTTCTCCACTGCTGGTAAGAGTGTAGATTGGTGAAACCACTGTGGAAATCAGTGTGGAGATTGCTCACAAAACTAGGATTAGAAGTCCCATTTAACCCAGCTATTCCCTTTCTGGGTATTTTCCCAGAAGAATTAAAAACATCATACCACAGCAATATATGTGTGCCTATGTTTATAGCAGTACAATTTGTTATAGCTAAAATTTGGAAACAAATCAAATACCCATCAACTGAGGAATGGATAAAAAGATGTGGCACTTTTATACAATGGAGTATTACTCAGCTATAAAAAAGATGAACTTGAGGCTTTTATAGGTAAATGGATGCAACTAATTTCATAACTGAAATAAATCAGACCCACATGTGTAAATACCATATTGTCTCCCTAGTGTAATAACCTGGAAGTGTAAATAAAACCCAAAACATACAATAGATGTTATGAACAGGGAATAATATCTTATTATTAATATCATCATCATTATTATCATTATCATCATAATCTCATGATTATTATTATCATCTCTCTCTGATATGAGAGATGATATCATCTCTCATACCAAAGAGATGAGAGAATAGAGAGAGAGAGAGAGAGAGAGAAACAGAGAGAAAGAAGGAAGGAAGGAAGGAAGGAAGGAAGGAAGGAAGGAAGGAAAAGATAGATTAGATAGATAATAGAATAATGGTAATGCTGACATTTTATTGAAAGGAAGAGTTAATGCTTATTTTGTTTTCTTTTTGATCAAGTTTGCATGCTTATATCTGGTAATCTAAACAACTAATTTGAGACAACAATATGAAATATAACAACCATTGGTGAATTCCTACTATCTTGTGTAGTGAAACTCTGTATCATTTCTAATGTCTCTTTTGTTTTTATTTTTTATTCTCAATGGTTTAATCAATCTTGTACTCTTCCATCCGGTAATTGGGGCAACTTCTTTGAAGATAACAATATGTAATGCTATAACCACTGTTAATGTCTATTATTTTGTTCTAAAAGTCTGTATCATTTTTAGTGTTCTTGGTTTGTTTTGTTTTTGTCTATGTTGTTGGTATTTTACTGTTGTTCTTTTTAAAATTATTCTCTTTAAAATTAAAAAATGTAACATTTTCTGACTGCGAAATGTTATAATGCAACATATAGGCTGTACATTTGAACATCTTTGTCCTTAATGTCATCCATGTTGCAAAACTACTACAATTAAGTCTCTGTGATAAATCTATATGTAGAGATTTATATGTTTCTGATTTTAAAATTGAACACCTACTTTGTTAGGCAGATGCTTATTCCACTGAGCTATATCCCCAGCCCCCAAGAACACCTACTTTGTTAACCTTAAGATAAAATAAATCTTATTTTATGATAAAAAATAATCTTGAGGTATACAGACAGTGCTTCATTATGATACTGAGTAGTAATAATCATGCAGTAATAATCTGGGAAGAAACTATAGTAGACCACATTTGTTACATAACTGTGTCACTGAGTTTTAGATTTTGTAATATATTTAATTTGTATATTAACTGCAAGGCAACTGTACTATTGCATCAATTTCATTGATGTTGAAACTAAAATTCAGAGAGGTTGAATTCTTTGACTACAAATTTAATCTTTTTTTTATTATTGTTAGATAATCTTTGTGTTTTCAACTTTTATTTTATTTTTGTATTTTAAAGAGAACAGTAAAAATATAGCAAAATACCTACATCACAGACAAAAACAAAACAAAGCAAAACATTAAAAATGATACAGGGTTTCAAACATAATGATAAGAATTAACAGTGGTTGTTATATTACATATTGTTATTCTCAACAAAGTTACTCAGATTACCAGATGTAAGAATGCAAGATTGATCAAACCATTAAAGAGAATAAAAAGTAATAATTAATAAAATCATTAGAGATGATACAGAGTTTCACTGGACAAGATGATAGGAATTCACTAAAGGTTGTTATATTACATATTGTTGTCTTCAAATCAGTTGCACAGATTACCAGATATGAGCACACGAAAGTCGTCAAAATAAAAAACAATGAAATATTAACTGTTCCTTTCATAAACTATCATCAGACATCAGCAGTATAGTTGTTCCATATATATATAAATATATATATGTAGATATATAAATTATATATCTATATCTATCTATCTATCTATCTATCTATCTATAGCTTTCTTTCTTTCCTTCTTTCTTTTTCTTTTTTCCCCTCACCAAATATAGGAGCACCAAATTATATAAGACAAATTTTATCAGACATGAAAAATGAAATAAGCAGTAACACAATCATAATAGAGGACTTTAACACCCCACTGTCACAAAGAGATAGATCAACTAGACAGAAAATTATAAAATAACAGAACTAAACCAAATTTGTGAACAAATGGACTTAGTAGATCTTTACAGAGCATTTCATCCAATAACATCTGAATGCACATTCTTCTCAGCTGCACATGGGATGTTCTCCAAAATAGACCACATACTAGCCCACAGAACATGCTCAAGTAACCGCAAAGGAATTGAAATTGATTTTTATTTTAAGTAGAAAAGAACAAAAACAATATAACAAAAACAAAACAACTAGAAAGGTAGAGTTCCTGCTCCAGAGACCCGACTCCAACTAGTACCCTGTCTCTCCGCAGTAAAGTGAAAGCACGCAGATGTTTCCATCGCTTGCTGTGTACTCCTCAATAATACAACGTTCCACTGTTCCGTGGAGAACCAGTGACAAAGTTAATCACAAATCCTATTTCCCAGAACAACAGAGGTCCTCGGTATGAGATTTGGCAATTATATTATCTGTTAACTTTTGCCGAGATGCAGCGATGTCAGGCTGAATAGGGGGTTTTCTTTTGGCATAATATTTAACCAGCTCCAAACTTTTAGGGAAAGCCTTGGTCTCTTAGTTCTTCCCTTGCTCAACAGTGATCTGCTATGCCTCTGTTTTCTTTTCAGTAATTAGGAATTGAATTCAGGGCACTAACCTTGCCAGGCAGGCCCAGTGCAGCTGAGCTATCTCCCCAGCCTCTTATCCAGTTCTTTTGTTCTTTCAAGAAGCCAGAGTCCTCTCGTGGCCAGGAGATCCTACGTAACCACTCAGGTGATCTTCCCCTCATCAGGACTCTTCAAGACACGAACCATAAGAAGTAAAATACTTATAAACCATGGTTTTCTTGTGATTATTAAATTATTATTACCACAGAACTGCTTTAAGCTAACCATTATGCTGATCATCACAAGTGTTTCCTACATATTTAACAAACTAGACAATATTGTTTATAAATTTATCACCTTATTTCTCAAACACAAATTATTACATTATAGATACTTGTCTACTCTTGCCTCTTGTGACAGATAAGAACCCTAGGAGATATATACCATTGGTATTCTTTGTAAATGAAAAATAGTCATGGGGAGTAAGTGATTTCTCACACCTTTGGCAAGTGATGGAGCGAGGATTTCACACAGTCATCTAACTTAAGAGCATTAACATTTATTTTAATCTACTTCTCAAATGTTAGCACATAGCAATATTTTAAACACAATCAATAAGAACCTGTATCATCTTAAATATCCTCTCTGTTCTTCTACCATTGTCTAGAAAAAAGAAAATGCTCTCTCAAATGTGGTGATTGCCATTGCAAACTTCTTCTTGTGCTACTACAAGTTACATAAGTAAAATGTTCCTCATGCAAATACTATTTCATCATCACAAATAGTCTACAATCTGTTTTTATAATTATATTATCATGATTTGTACCATTCAGTCTTCTTTAATATATTCATTTTAAATCTTCTATGATTTTAACTCTGCCATAATTTTTCTATTTTATGACTTAAGTTATGTAAATATTTTTATTGCTGACACAAAACTATGCCAAAGTAAACATTATTTTACTTCTTGCATATAAAAAGGGATTATTTAAGATATATAGAGAAAATAAAATATCTGCATTAAATAAAATACATGATTTATTAAGAAGATATTGTTAAATTGTTTTATAAATGGTGGCACCATTTTATACTGAGTTTGAATTATTTTCTCCATTATGTGGCATTACCAAATTTACTAATTTTATCAGATCATAGGGTATAAAATGTGGCATTCTAAGGCCTTTCCACATTTATTCACAAGATTGCACATATGTTTTAGGAGTTTAAAAGGTATATGTAATTCTGGTAACATTTTTCATCATGAACTTTGACAACCATTGTGCTGGCTTGTTTTCTTTTACAAATGGAAATTTAGATGTTTATATATTTTGCATATTAATACATTAGAATTTATGTATTTTGCAAATATTCTCCTTTAGTCTTCACATTTTTCTCGTCATGGTGCTTTTAAATTTAATATATTCTTAATAATTTTATACAAATTGATACCTTTTTCTGTTTATGACATGACATGGCCTAATAATTTTCCCTACCCATATATATAGTCATGTAAAATTACTTCCAGAGATTGAAGTTTGACTTTTAAGTTTAGCCTTTAAAACTTATTAAATTGTTTTTTGTGATATTAATAAAGTTGTTCTATAGACAAAAGTTTTTCAGTACATTTACTGAACAGTTCATAGGAGTTTCATATATCGTGAAACAGCTTTAAGTACTTTATAAACTTCAGCAGGAAAGATAATGTAGATGTAAATTTTTAAAAACATTTCAAAGTTTGTTTACTTACCTATTTACTAAGCTTTGTAAATTTTGAGTAAGAAACTAATGTGCTCTTCCTTCCAATGTCTCTGAACTACAATTTACCAGAGTTAGCACATAAGACTATAAAATATTCAGATAAACTTGAATCTTAGATAACCAATAAATATTTTTCCTTGTAACCATGTCTCAAATATGATATCAATCATATTTAAGACAAAAAGTATTCATTAATATTTGAAGTTCAAATTTACTTGGGATTCTTGTGTTTTATCTATGGCCCTATCGTGATTGGAAGAAAATTAAAACTTAAAACTTTATTTTAGAGCATGTAATTGAAGAAATAACTAATCATGAAATTGTAAAGGTTTATTTGTCTCTCAGTTTCATAGGATTCAGTACAGGCTCACTTGTCTCAGGACAGAAACATCACAGCAGAAGGATGCGGTGGAGCACAGCTCGTATTTCCCGGATGAAGAGCACAAGGAAAGGCACTACGGAAGGACGGCATCCGGGTTAATATGGTCCGGAAATGGCTACCTTCATGGTCGCTGCAGACACACCCAGATTGTTCTTTACCAATATCCTGGCCATCTCTCAAGACAACTGAGTGCACAATCAAGACTGCTTGCCATACTACGTTTTTTTTATCATATTTCAACATTCATCTTTATAAAATGATAGTAATTGCTACAGTGGTTCTTAACACATTCCTTTGCTCCTAGAAAAAGGAGTACTTCTCTTTTGGCCAGATGGAGAAGTTTTAATGCAAATCTGATTATAGAAATTATTCTCAAAAATGAACTATTTTGTAGTTTGGGTTTGGCCCCGATTGGGATTTTGAAGTCCATATATTATTTTCTAAGCATAAGTTGTGTGTCACGACTACCGAATTGTTTTTCATCATTTAAAATAATCTGAAATGATTCTGTTATTTACACTCTTTGCTTCCCCTTTCTCCCGGGACGACTCCTCTGTAGAATGAGACTGCGCTCCCACAGTGACATCAGCCTTGGCCCCCTGGACCTTTGAACATGCATGAATATGGAGCTGTGATGTATTCTACCGTGACACAAAAGTTATAAAAAGTATAGTTCTTTAATTCCACCACTTTTTCTTTTGATTCAAGATTACTACTTTGAAGACAACAATACTCAAAGTATTAACTATTCTTATTGTCCATTTATTTTGTTATGAAATTTTGTTTCTCTTTTTTCCATAGAACAACATTTAAACACTTTTTAAAAAGATTTTGTTCTCTGCCTAGATCCCTGACATGTAGCACACTCATATTAGCCAAAAATATTATTGAGAAAAAATGTCAATGAGATTTGCAAGATCACTAGCTAGCATATCCGTCGTGTCCATATTGTTCACTGACAGATTTGCCACGGTTCTCATGACTGCTGAAATGAAATATGTGCTTTCCTCAGGGTACTTTATGCCTACTTTCCAGTAGTACTCGAACTTGCTGTGTCAGTGGCGGTAGGATGCATTCCAATATAGCTAGGCGGGTTTTCCTGCACAGTGATACTAACTTTCTAATAGGTTTTTAAAATACATTGTTCTGTTTAAAGGTTTCAATGCACTTGCCTTCTCCTTTGCTGTCCTATTAAAATGGGATCTTCTCTGTTTGTATGTCACTAATTATCATTATTATAATGTTATCTATATATTTGAAAGTATTTGTTGAATTAATAAATATTTATGCACATAATATAAGGATATAGTAATTAATAGTTGTTACTATCTTTGCTGATAGTATATTTTGACTAGATTTTCCAAGGATATAGGCCAGTAAGTGAGAAGAGATTTAAATGCAAGCATAGTTTTGAATCTTCATATTTTTAAATTGCCCAAGTTTGATTGTTGGGTCAACAACCAATGAAAAATTCATCTCAACATCAATAGACACTGAGTTCTGGTGTACTATTACTCAGTAGGGTGATAAAAGTAATGTATATTATATTTTCAAAAGCTGGAAGTAAGGATTTTGAAAGTTTTTCCCATATAGCAATGACAGATGTTTGGAGAAATATATTTCTATATTTATTTCTATCTATAGATAAATAGATATATTTAACCTGGTTTAAATATTTTGTGATGTACATATATGTCAAAATGCAATGGTACCATTTTATAAGTGCAGTTTTGTTTTTATCTTTGTATTAAATTAAAGAACCTCATGGGAAGAAAGAAGAAAAATGTATCTCAGCTTCCTTTTGAGTAGTTTGGCACTCACGAAAGAACAGGCCAGGTTTTGTAGTTGCTTTAATTTGCGGCTATGTGTAGGTATACAGATATTTGAAGAAAAGCCCTTGGTGATGAGTCTAAGCATAGTATAAAAAGTAATTATCAGTACTAAAGTCAAGGAGTCCTTCTTTCAATAATGCAGTGCATGCCTTCTCTTGTGAGATTATTGGTGGACAATAAATGAAATGTACGCATTATGGTCCTTGAGGCGATGTTTCCAACCATAGCTCTCATTCTGTAAATGTCCACAGCATTCATTGTCTATTTGTTTAAATTATTCTTCCTCCTATGTCAAAATCAATTTTCAAGTGATATTACGTTTAACATTAAGCAATGGCAGCCGCTATTCACTTTTCTATTCTCAGTGACATTCCCATAAGGCAAGCTCTCTACATCACCCTAGAAATATAAAATTATCTATAAAGTTGTCTCTCTGTTTCCATCTTATCCACACCTCTTCAGCAACTTAATGTCCTTCTGTCAAGTCAAAAAATTGTATTTTCTCAATTATGGCTTACAAATTCTTATGCTTTCTATGCATATATAAACTTGATAACACTTCTGGTAGCAAAGCAGTAGAGATTAGATCAACTTAACAAACACACCATGTGGCTCGAGACCCCATTACTACTTGAAATTGTTACTATTTAGATTAATAGCATATTAATAAGTATGAAAAGATTATGCTACTGAAAGAAAAGTCCATGAATGTGTCTTAATGAAAATTCATAAGGATCCTAGTTCCTGAAATACAATGGAAAATCATAGACATCAACCTGCTTCCCCCAAGTCAGTACAGAAAACCAACAGAACTGACAAGAGGACCTGTGCCTGTATTTTTTTAAAAATAATAGAAGAAATAGTGCAAGATACAAAACTGGACATGACCAAGGGGTCATTTTGGGTGACTCTGATTGAGAAAAATTAGCCCAACAAAGAAGAAATTACTTTCTATTCTGCCAAAGCAAGCAAGAGTGCTGGGAGTCAAAAGACAAATAAGAGGAATTGAAAAGAATGTAAAAATTTGGAGAAGCAAATTAGAGAAGTATACAGAAAAATTTGTACATCTGGTTCTCTGACTGAAGCAGGGAACTCAACCTGATGGCAAAAGGTAAGCAGTCAATGCAAGCAATTCTTAGTATGACAATCTGGCTAGCTGTATTCCCTGCCAGGGAAAACCCATAGTCCATCCATGTGTTTACCCCAGGTTAGTGGTTTGTGCTTAAAGTGGCTCTGGCAATACCAACTCGTCAATGGCTTGGCAAACTCTTAGAAGGTAGCAACCAGAAGCCATCTTGACATGGGTCTTATTATCAGGGATTAATCTCCTCTAGGTATTAGGGCATCTGATGGGAACACTGCTGCACTGATTAAGCAGGATAAAGTCACAAGAGGCAGGTGTTCCTTAGGACAATGTGGAGCAGGAAGCTGTGAGGAAATTTCAGCACCAGAAAGCACAGGCTACGGCAAGAGGAGGATGCAGAGTGCAAGCTGTGACGGAGACAGGAGTGAAGCTTTCTGGCGTTCATGTCCTTGGAACCTATGACTGAAAGCATCAGTTATGTTTCGTACACAAGGAGAAATAAATACATTCCAAGAAAACAAACTACAGATGTCTGTGACATCTCAGTGCTGTGTTGCAGAAATACAGTAAAACTACTCCATACAGAGGACAGAGTGGCTTAAAGATTCATCTGTCCCTGAGCCAGCAGGGGGCCTCGCCACAAGTCATGTGCACATAGGACAGATTCTCAGTTTATTAATATGCCCATTTATTATTATTTATTGCCTGTTTGTACTGCATCAAACTGGGCCTCAGCAAACTAATAATAAATTGAACTAAAACCTACAGGAATGAATGAAGACTGAACCTTCAAATGGACAGATCATAGAAATAATCAGGAGGGAAAAATTTTAAATTCCTACAATCAAATGAAAATCAAAATATAACATTTCAGATTCTGTGAAATACAGGAAACAAAGTTCAGAAAGGGCAGTTAATAGCTTTAAATTGGCTAGCTTGCATAATCAAGAGACACCAAGTAAACAATTTAATTATACCTCACCAGAACTTAGAAAAATAGGAACAAACTGAAACAAAACCAATAAAAGTAAACACATAATAAAGATTGGAAATAAAGTATAATGAAATAGGATTAAAAGACAAATTTAGTTTATTTATTTATTTATTTATTTATCTGTCTTATCTATCTGAGATGGGGTCTTGCTATGTAGTTCAGGCTGGCCTTGAACTCACTAGTTAGCCAAGGCTGGCCTCACACTCATAGTGATCCTCCTGCCTCAGCCTCCTGAGTGCTAGGATTATAGATGTGTGCCACCACAACTGGCTTGAAGTTTAAATATTTAAAAAGAGTTTATTTTTTGAAATACAGATATTCCTCCTAATGACCTACTAGCTTAATCAATATATGGACTTACCAAGGCATGCTGTTTGGACTTAAGACCCGCTGCTCAAACTCATAACCCAACTTTTCACTGTATGATTCTGGATATCTTGTGCATAGAGCCTTAGGTTTTTTTCTTGTAAACTGTAACTTGTTTTTATAATATTGTAATTTTACTGATTGAGCTTTAAGTTCAGAACTGTGGTGTTACATTCTGTTATACATTACACTACTGCACATAAAAGTTGTACAAATAAAAATAAAGCCATCAAATTGAAGTTTCCTTTGACCATTTTTTATGTTCTGAATATTGTTATGTACACACTATATAGAATTCCTCATTTAGTGAACAATTCATTTAACCACCTAGTCACAATGATGTAACTTGGAACTTAAAGAGAAACATCTGTAATGAACAAGGTTGATAAACTCTTAGCCAGAGTAACCAAAAGAAAGACAAGGTGGAAATTAAGAAAATTAGAGACAGAAAGGTGTGTGCTGCAATACATATCAGTGACATGCATATGAATAATAGAGATTATTTTAAAATTATTTTCTAATGTACTTGAAAATATAGAAGAATTTGATAAGTTTCTGGACAGATATGAGCTAGCAAAATGAACTAAGATGATATGGAAAACATAAACATATCAGTAATAAGTAATGAGATTGAGCTGTGCGTGCTGGTACAGGCCTGTAATCCCAGCACTTGGGAGGCTGAAGCAGGTGGATCATTGCAAGTTTGAGATCAGCCTGATCTACAAAGTGAGCTCAAGGCCAGCTTGAACTGCATAGCGAGACCCTGTCTCAAAAAGACAAAAAAAAGTAATGAGATTGAATCAATAATAAATCTCCCCAAAAAAGAAGCCCGGGAACACACAGACCTACAGTTAAATTCTGTCATATATTTAAAGGGAAAACATCACTGCTCCTCAAACTATTTCATATTTTAAAAAGGGAAGAAAAACTTCAAAACTCATCCTGTGAAGCTAATATCATCCTGATATCCAAGCCAACTGATTCAATACAAAAGTTGAGAATTCCAGACTAATATCCTCAGTGAACATAGATATAAAATTTCTCAGTCTAATTCTTGCAACTAGAATTCAACAGCACATTAAAAGATCACACTCTGTGATTGGTTCAACGTATGTAAATCAAGTAATTTAATGCATCATATAAATAGGATAAAAGTTATAAGTCACTTGATCATCTTAGTTGGTGTAGAGAATGCTCTGAAAAATTCAATATCTCTCCGTAAAGAACACTGGAGAAACAGAAATAGAAAATCTTATCTTCAATAATAAATACTTTATATTACAAACCAAAGAAAAAATTGGCAGCAATAGGAAAAGTGGAAAATATTTCCTTAAATATCAAGAATAAACAAGTGACCACTCTTTCCCATTTATTCAATAAATACTTGAAAATTTATCCAGAGCAATTTGAAAAAAAATATTTAAAAGATGCAAGTGGGAAAGGAAGAAGGTGAGTTCACTCTATTGGGAGATGATACGACCCTAAGGTGTTATGCTCTACAAAGTTCACCAGAAGGACTTAGATCTGAACACCATGCAGCAAAGTGGAAGGATACAAAATTGAGATAAAAAAACAATAGCTTTTCGATACTTCAACATAAATCCATTGAGAAAAATGTCAGGAAAACAATCCTTTCTGAAATAGAACTAAGTTTTGTAGGATCTTGTTGAAGAGTTTTGCACCTGTGTTCATTAAAGAGATTGTTTTATAGTTTGTTTATTTGGTTAGATCTCTTTGTGGTGCTGGAATCAGGTACTAGGAATGACTTTGCCAGTCCTTCTTCCCTTGCATTTTCTTTAAAGTGTTTGAGGAGCATTGACTTTAGGCTTTCCCTGAAATTTTTGTACAAGTCAACTGCGAATCTACGGAGTCCTGGGGTTTTCTTAATTGGTAACTGTTTTCTTTTAATTACTGGTTTAGTTTCACTGCCTGTTATTAGGTTATTTAGGGTTTTTATACCTTATTAGTTCAATGCTGGTAATTCTTATGTATCTATGAATCTATCCATTTCTTTGGGTTCTCAAATTTATGGAAGTACAGTGTAGTCACAAAGAATCTTCTGGACTGGTGGGATTCATTGCAATTTTGCTTTTTTTCAATCATGGTTGCATGGATTTGTACATTTTCTTTTCTTCTTTGGAAAGGTTTACTAATGGCTTGTCTACTTTTTATTCTTTTAAAGAACCAGGCCTTCTATACACTGATTCTTTGTATTTTCTTTTGATATTAATCTCATTAATATCTGCTCTAAAAAAAAAAAAAAACACAAGGGGCTGGGGATATAGCTCAGTGGAATAAGTGCTTGCCTAGCAAGTGCAGGGTCCTGAGTTTGATCCCCGGTACCGCAAAAAAAATAAAATAAAATAATAATAATAATAATAATATCTGCTCTAATTCTTTATAATTTCCTTTCTTGTATTATCTTTGGATTTGGATTGCACTTGTTTTTCTAGAACTTTGATGGAACAAATTATAAAAAAGATGATACACCATGAGCAAGTAGCATTCATCCCAGGGATGGTTCAACATTTAAAAATCAATAAAAATATTACATCAGATAAGCAGAAGCAAGGACCAAAAATAAAAAATTATCATATCAATAGCTGTAGGAAAAGCATTTGACAAAATCCAATGTCATACATAACAAAGCCCCTGAAGAAAACAGGTACAGAAGAAATTTATCTCAATGTGATAAAACTCTCTGTTACTATTTATACCCAGATGTCCTCTCAGAGCCTTATCCACACATAGGTGTGGCATTGGGCATGCAATTGTGTCATGGGGGAGTGATAGTCCTCAATGGGTTAGTCCACTGATGAGTTTACAGCTCCATGTGACATTGGAAGGAGGTGAGACCCTGGGGGAACAGACTGGAAATGTTCTTTGGCTGTGCTGTTTCCTGCCTGCTGTTCCACGAGATGTTCTCTGTGGCTGTGCTCCCTGCCGTGCCACTCTGCACTGGAGCCAATCAGCCATGGACTGAGACCTCTACAACAATGAGCCAAAATAAAGCTGTCCTCCTTTAAGGTTTTGCTCATGGGAATTATCTCTCAGTGACAAGTAACCAAGGCAGCCATTTATAACAAACCAATGGAGAGCATTATACTTAAATGAGTGAACAGCTGAAAGCTTTCCTTCTAAAACCAGGAACAAAGCATGGATATCCACATCTTCACTTCTCTTTAATATAGTATTTGAAATATTAGCCACACCAATCAGGCAAGAGAAAAAAAATAAAAGTATATGCCTAGGAAAGGAAAAAGTCAAATTATCATTATTTGGAGATGACATGTTCTGCAATCTAGCAAACCCATACTATCCACTGAAAGATTTCTGGAATTAGTATGCATATTCAGTCACATAGCAGCAAACAGAATCAACAAACAAAAATCAATAGTGTCCCTGTACACCATCAATGAGCACACCCCAAAAGAAACTAGGAAAATAATACCATTCACAATAGCATCAATAGAAACTACTTAGGAATTAGGCTAAGCAAGGAAATGTCTCCACAACAAAGACTACAGTACTCAGAAAAAGAAGAGCAAAAAAAAAAAAAAATGGGATTACAGGTGTGCACCACCACACCTGGCTCTGTTCTTGTTAAATTTGCATATACAGATATTCCTCATTGAATGAACTGCCTGTTTAATAACTGTTTGGACTAGCCAGGCATAGTGGTGCACACCTCTAGTCCCAGCGCTTGGGAGGCTGAGGCAGCATGATTGCTGTGACTTTGAAGGCAACCTGGGCCACAAAGTGAGTTCAAGGCAAGGCTGAACTGCATAGTGAAAACCTGGCTCAAAAAGACAAATAAATAAAAGTTTGGACTTATGTGCAGGAGTGCAATTCAGACCTACAGCCTAATGCTTGAATTTAGAACCTGCACCTGGAATTACAATCTAGGAACGTGAACAGTAGTGTAGCTCTGTAGCAGCTTCTTCTGCAGTGTGTGAGTTTTTGCTGGCTGAGTTCTGTGGTACAACGCCATAGGTTTATGTTGCATTATGCACCACAGTACTGCACGTAAGAGTCAGGCAAATGAAAGCAGAGTCATCAAGTGGGAGTTTCCCCTGACTATTTCTTTGCTCTGAATATTGTAATGTACATACAGTATACAACCCCTCCTTTAGTGGCCAGTCCATTCCATCATCTAAGCACAAGAACGGAACTTGATCGTTAATCAAGGAATGTCTGTCCTACTCTTAGGCATTTAAGATGACCAAAAGATTCTTAGACCTTCCTAAATGTAAGGATGAGACCTTGTATGTCAAAATCAAGGTCCGACCCTCATCATAAAGTCTAGCTTAGGAAAAGAACAAGGTTCACAAACAACAAAGCTAAGGAAACTCGGAGAGAATTCAATGCCATGGCAGTTGTCAGAACTCAGTATCCATGCTCCTGGGGAGACCACTAACCCTGAAAGGCGTCAGGCACCCCGCTGGCATCTCTGCTTTGCCATGTACATAGTTCACATCAATCTTATAGTCAAGAATAGAAAACTTGTTATATCCATTGAAACTATGTTTGAATATTACACAACAGAACACTACTGTTATCAGTACCATAGATTTACTATTATTGTTTATAGATTGATGGATGGAGTATTTAAAAGAGTTTTTTTTTATTATGGCAAAGAAAATAACATTTAGATGTGGTATATACCAGTGAAGACAAACTTATGGAACATGTACCCCAGTGGCTGTTTGTTATCATGGAAAGTTCTAAGGCCTGGTGTGGTGGCACTTGCCTGTAATCTGAGCACTCAGGAGGCTGAGGCAGGAAGAATCCCTGTGAGTTTGACTCCAAATTGAGTTTAAGGTCAGCCTGAACTGCACAGTCAAACCCTGTCTCAAAAAAAGACAAAAAGGGAAAAAAAAAACAAAAAAAAAAACAACAAGAAAGCTCTAATAGGTTGTTATGGTTGATACATTGTGTCAACTTGGGGAGTCTGGAGGTTTAGCTGAGTAACTCAGCAGTTGTATATCTTGGGGTGAAAAGGACATGCCTTTACCCTTCAGGGATGTTGTTTATTGTGTTAATTTGGGAAGTTTAAAAGGTTAACTATGTGATTCAGCAGGAAGCCAGGGTGCTTACTTTGTATACATCCTGATCCTGTGGAAGAGGAGGACATGGAGACTGTGTGAGAGTTACACGCCCCCTGGGTGGGGGTAGCCTGTTTAAAATGTAAGGGAAGAGAAGAGGCTGCTTGCAGCTATTCCTCCCTTTTGCTCTGGTTGCTTTTGCTGTGCTCTGCTGCCATGAAGTTTGCCCTCTGCCACGTGTCACTCTGCCTCTGAAGCAGCCAAGTACGGACTGAAACCTCCACAAACTGTAAGCTAAATAAACCTTTCATTTCTTCATTTTGGGTGTTGGGTATTTCGTCTCAGCAACGAAAGAAAAGTAACCAAGACAGTTGTCCGTCACTGGACTGAATACATATATACTATGACTATTGAACATAAATAGAAACTACTTTTATAGAAGTCATAGTGGACAAGGTTAAAGTCTCGTTTAGAGAAAGTATAAAGTATATAAACATTGTATATGTATTAGACAAGCAGCTAAAATTTTGAAAATTATTCTTTCCATTTTAAAATATATTAATACAATTTAATCAGACTCCAGAGTTTATATTGTGAAATATTACCAAATAATTATAAAATGCCTGAAAAAAATCAACCAGGAAGAGTTTGCAAAGCATACTTACTGTATTATATATTATAATGTATGTTATAATTATATATAATTAAACTAGAATAGCATAATTAATAAGCAGAAAAAAGGAATTGAACACAGCTTTAAAACAATTTTCAGGATGTACATAATTTTATATGATGAACATCATATTTCAAATACTTGAACAAAAATTTCATGGTAAATAATAGGATAATAAATTAAAAATACAGAATGCATTACAGCTATTAGGGAAAGCATCACAATGTCTCATCAAGAAATTAAAAATAAAATTGCATGTTTGGCAATACCAATTCTATGTATGAATCTGAAGGAAAAACATTAGTATTTGAAGGAGTATTTTTCATTTTTGTTCATTGTAGCAATATAGTATGATTGACAGAAGAAGACATGGAAACAATCCAATTGCCTACTGAAGGATGAAAGGATAAGGAAAATGTTCAGTGGTAAATCTCAAGGCATCATGCTACATAAATAATCCACAGAAAAACACGTACTTCAAGATCTCATTAATTTGTGAAAACTAAAAGAGTCACACATACATATACATATACACACACATATATATACATATACATTCTATATGTAGAATGACAATAGGTACAGGCTGAGATAAGGGGGAGATGGGAAAGCGTTAGTCAAACAACACAAACTTTCAGCTTTAAAATGAGTAAGTTCTGAGGATCTAATGCACAGCCTGATGACTGAAGGTAGCCATAGTTTAAATTTGCTGAAATAAAAGAAACTGGTCACTACATGAATTGATAGAGATACGAATGAACTGATTGTGGTGATCATTTCATGATGTACATGTGTATTACATCATCATCTTGGAATAAATTAAATGCATAAAATATCACGTATCATTTATGCCGCACTAAACCTGGATAAAGTGTAGGATGAAAACAGGGGAGTCGTTGTCCCTTATTTTCTCCTTGTGAATATTTAAAAGCAAAGTTTACAGCATTTTGGAAAGACTAACAGTTTGGCTTGGGGCTGAGTTGTGCTGCGTACCGTCAATTAGCCTCTCCAGAGCAGGACAGAAGGGAGGAAGCAGGTTGGGAGTGAGAGAAAGCTGCTTCCATCTCCTCCTCCTCCCTCTCCTTCTCCTCCTCCTTCTTCTCTCCTTCTTGATATTCCAAATTTTCTAAGGATATTTCTTAATTTCTCACTGGCCTAGCTATCTATCTAAATATTTTGAGCCCACATTTTAAGAATATTTTACTAGAAGATTGTTTACTAGGTATCCAACCACCAAATTATAATAGGAAATATCTCACAGATTTTGCATCCTACTCAAGAAGTCCGCCTTAAGTTTCTTCTCAACTGCTACACAAATTATTTAAATCACACACATGCACTCACAAACACACACACACACACACACACACACACACACACACACACACACATCCTAGGACTCTTTAACATTTGTTAAAAATCTATTTTATAATCAATCTAGATTGATTTGCAGGACTTAAAATGGAAGCATGGAAAATGCAGTCTATAGTTGCAAAGAATTTATGTTTTTAGAGTCATTAGGAAAAATGCTTAAATTTAATTTGTCTTCCTTATTCTAAAGCATATGCCTTTATTTGATGCTTATTATTTCTTATAAAGAGATAAAATACAATGTTTTGGCTTTTCTTCAGTACCATGTAAATCTTTCATTATATTTCACAGCTGTAAAGAAAAGATAAATAATTTAACTTGCAGCTCTAAATAAAAGTTCTTTGCCTAGAATTCATTTTAGTGTAATTGTATATATGAAACAAACCTAAGCATATGTTACTTAGCTATGTTATTCATAACATTTATGACTTTAAGGACATTAAATGGTGGATATTTATATGTAGTCTCAGGGCAGTATTAAAACAAATATTTTTGTTCAAAGAAAGCACCAGTGTTAGATATTGAAGTACCACCGAAGTGTGTACATAACAATATTTATCTTTTATGTAAAAAGAGACATCTATTTTTATCTTCATTTCCCTATTATTATCAGAGACACCAGATTGTTCATTTAAAGTTACTTAATGAATTAATACTTGAATACTCGTGACTTTAGTTAAGGTGCTCACAAAACCCATACCTTTATGCTACTGCTATTATAAATAAGACATAATTAATATTACCACCAAGAGTATAATACTTGTCACATAAACACTAAATATAAACACTAGTGGGCTTTAGAAATGCTTTTCTAAATTTTTGTTTGGCATATTTCTGTATATTCAATGAAGAATAGTATTTTAATTAAAATGTAAATCTATCTGATTACCTGTGATGACCAAAGCAACGGTGGAGAGTTGGTGACCCGTAAGTCTTTAGAATACGGTGCCTCAGCATGCCTGATCTGTGATCTTAGTTTTAGAATTTGATAATAAATTAAATACTAAGACATTAGAGGATAAACACATCATACAGACATACACAAATGCTTATTTTATTTCCTTCAAAAGAAAGTATAAATGAATAACATCAACTCCCAACCAGTGTTGTGTTAGATTTGAATATCTAAGTGTGAATACCAACTAGGGATTAATTTTAAGAAGACAAATATGCCTGTTCACACACCCACTCAGAGGCTGGGAGAAATATGGTTATATCAATCACAAGGAAGTTGTTAAATAATATAAGTAAAATAATAAACCTGATGTTTTGTACATTGTATGGCCCCAATCACCAATAAGTTTTTCTGCCTGTAAACAAAGTTTAGAAGGAACTAAAACTTGAAAAGCAACAAGAATTCATTTTGATGCGGTTTGATTCACATCTGAAGTAAAAAAGTAAATTGATTCATTCCACCTTTCTCTGATCCTTACTTCCATTTTTGATATATATGAAACTTATTTTAGTTTAGGTTTTCTTTTCTCAACTCATTCTTGACTTCACTCTTGAGCAAGTGTAAATAACAATGACTTACATTCGCACACCTTGCAATATTTTCACAGTTCATTAGAAGTTCTTACGGCCGGTCAACATTAAAATTTTAGTTCACTACACTACTAGTCTCTTGGTAGTTTGCATAAAATATCTGAAGTAAACACAAAAAGCGAATGATAACACTGATAGCAACATTTTTCAGTAAAGATATATAAAGCAATAAATTTTGAATTATTTTTATTTGTATAACATATAGATTTTCACCATGCATCACATATAAAAATGAACTCAGCAAATAAAGCAGTACAATAACTAACTAATAAGTATATGCTATTTCTAAAACAGTAAAGGTCTATAAAGTACAATTAAGGGTTAATAAACAAATTTTAAAGTAATGTTTTAAAGAGAAAAGAAAGAAGGGGAAATTAGGTGTATATGTATATACAGGAAAGCTAATATAGTTGTACTACTGATTTCTATAGCTTTATTGAAAGGAACAGTTGATGATTAATTATTTGATCAATCTTGCATGTCTATATTTATTTTCCTGAGAAACCACTTTGAAGATATAAATATGCGATACATCCACTGTTCACTTCCTATTACCTTGTCTGTAATTCTGTACTGCTTTTACTGTTCTTGTGCTATTTTATAAATGGATGTCTGTTTTTAATATGTTTGTTCATTTTTAGAATAAAAAATAAATTAATGTAGTGCATAAACATAGGTGAATCATCTGAAGTGTTAAAATACAGGACTTCATGGGTGTGTAGGGAGTAGTCTTTTTATTTTTTGAGGAAAATGTATGTAATTTGCTTTACTTTTAGTGCCCTCTTATGGATGTGTACTTCCGTTTCCTGACTCAGGGTTATATATCTATATAATTCAAAGTAATTTTGAATAGCAAACATTTTTTAAGTGAGAGTATATATAATATTTAATACATTAACTTAGACTTACTTGCTTTTAGAGGTTATAATGGTTGACAAATAAAGTTGGATTTCCTTGCAGTGTGGTGACATCACCTGTTATACTGTAAGCTAAAAAGAACTCCATTTAACATTTGTCACATGAATTCAATCATAATAAATACTAGTAACAATGCCAATATAGTGATAAAGTAAATCAATTTAAATTCATTTTCAGTAGATATTTAAAAGAATAAAGAATTGTTCATATAATGTGTAAGAGCTGATGGCTCTATGCAGAATGTGAGCTCTCTGTAGCCTTCAATTGTTCTCAGGCATTTGCTGTAAATGTGCATGACAGCTGCTTTCATGCAGGTGCACAATAGAATAACATTTTAATCCTCACTCTCAAGGAAGGATTGGTCATACAGAAAAGCGACTTCAATTACTTTCTAAAAAATAAAAGGTGAAAAAAATTATACTACTTACAGAGTGGTCATTTCCTACACAGTGACATTTCACTCAACACATATGATTCTAA
This sequence comes from Dinomys branickii, assembly GCA_004027595.1. Classification (NCBI taxonomy): domain Eukaryota; kingdom Metazoa; phylum Chordata; class Mammalia; order Rodentia; family Dinomyidae; genus Dinomys; species Dinomys branickii. The sequence goes on along the minus strand of PVLD010007378.1, from coordinate 58,988 downwards.
AAAATAAAAAATAACATCAAGTAATTGACAAGCCCTTATGCTTCGCATTTCCTGAAATCCCTCTCAATTCCGAAAGGAAGACGGTTGCTATTGATTTTTTTACAGCAGTAATTCTATGTCATTCAGTGCTTAGTCACTAAAAATGAAATAGAATATCAAAAATGGCATTAAGATGCCTTATTTTCTATATATGTTTCTTTTTTGAGCAGAAGTATTTACAAGCCATTGCCAGTACAATATAGTGCCTAGGGAAACCAAAATAATAAATTCAAGATTAACCAACAGGCATCTAAATCTAAATCATACTATCTCCTTTCATTTTTTCAAAACCATGCTAAAGAAAAAGGGCAAACGCTGATAAGTTGCACCACGATGTTTTTGAGAGAATTGAATTCACAAAGCAGCTTTAGGTCATGGTAGAATTGTGGGTTTTTTTCTCATTTTTCCATTGCACAACATTATTATTGTTTCTCGCTCTCCACTTCTGTTTGCAGTTAAGATTAGACTAGAGAGCGATGTTTACAGATGATCTTAGGAAATTCTGTTAACTTCATCTAAAATCCAGTATGTTCACTTCTCTAATAGTAAGTAGACCTCAATAAGAAATTTACACAATTTAACTAGAATCGTGTTAGAAGGATTTAAATATTTAAAACATTTTATGTGGCATGTTATCGTAATTCTTCTTTTGAATACCTTAAATGATATGATTTTATATAAAATTGATTAAGGAACACGACATATTTTATACAATGAATAAATAATGACTGAAAATTCAAAATCCATATTAGGAAAAATAAATTTAGCTTCTGCGCCTCTCTACATCATGGCTTCTCAGAACCTCCTGTGTGTAGTTTCAATACAAGAGTAAGTTCTGTAATCTTTAGCATCTCATATAAATTTATTTTTACTTGTCTCATGCCAGAGGGCATGTTGTTCACAAAATTTTGGAGTTAAACTAAGATATTCATTGGTTATAGCAAATTCCTTTGTTATTGCTTATGCATTTTATATGCCAAACAAGACTGTGTTCTCTTTAACATCAGATTCAGTTGCAATTACTCTTTGTACTTCTTAGAGCATGTACCTCAATTTACTACATCATAAGGGGAATGTACATACTTTTCAAAGGGAGACAGAATGAATGAATGGAAAATTATAGTTAAAACCAGTTTTTAGGCCAAGTCTTTCTCAAGAAGCAAACATGATTTCCACTTTGGAATAAGTTAATGTATTATAAAACCAGATTTAATCAAGAAACCCTAACGTACTCCTTGTGACAGAGGTCACTATAAATATAAGCAGGACGAGGTCCAGAGATAGGATGCATTAATATGTTGTGCCCCGGTGCCTATCATGACAATCACAAGCACATGACAATGCATTCTTTTGTGATTATTTCATAAAAGAAATGATCCTATAAATTCATCCTAAATTTTGTAATTCCAAAAGATTCTTGGAAAAAAAACTTTTTTACATATACTTCGATAGTTCTTAGTATTATCTTGTGCTGTCCATAGAAAATTCGAAAAATCACAGAGAATGCATGTAATGTCTCAAGATATGTGAGAAACAAGACATTTAGAAGAGTGCAAAATAGTATTAATTGTTATACTACTGAGGTTTTTCCATTAGTTGAATTTATCTATTGCTAGTTAGTAAGAAAATAGACACAGGAAAATTAACTAATTTTTAATTAGTCTTCCAAAGAGATTTTAAGTGCCTAACAAGGTCAGTCTTCAAACATTTGAGAATCATCGTTAATTTAGAAATAAGGGAAAGTTATTTCAAAGAAGAGCATATTTCAAGTGGACAGTAATAGACATAATACACTGAAAAAATTGTTATGTTTTTCCCTCAAAATCAACTGAGAAAAGTATATTAAGTGAACTGATAAGGTTCTCTTATTTTGGATTATCCATATCTGTAATTGGGGGTAATCAGTACTTTAATATTTACCTTTATTTATAGTGTTCATTTTATGAGCTCCCATCTCTACAAAACACCTTCCCATGTTTGGGAATTGATTACATCATTTAGAATTATAATAATCATTACATGGTTAGTAATATTAATAACAGGCAAATGTATCACACAGCAATGTAAAATCAATATAAATTAGATAATCTATAACTTTATAATTGGTTAATTAATCATTCTTTAAAAGTGCCATTTGTTTGTTTATTTTTGTTTTTTTTTTTTTACACAGGATCTTGATAAGTAGTTCAGGCTGCCCTGGAACTCACTATGTAGCCTAGACTTGCCTCAGACTCATGGCGATCCTCATGGCTCAGCCTCCTGTAGGCTGGGATTACAGGCATGAGCCACCCTGCTTGCCTTCAAAGGGTTACATTTTACATGTCTTTGACTTGTAGTTCTGAGTTCACCATAAATTTTATGTGGCTAAACAATCTGACAATCATAGCTAAATCAATTTTAAAATTTACTAACAATATTCTAGGAAACTTGTTCAAACTTACTCAATATAAAAATGTAGAAATGAATGTAAGCTAAAATTTTTATTTTTACAGAATATACATGCATTAAAATGATTGGTTTCCTTCTAAACTTAGAGTCTGGTCTGGGTCTTGTGTATTGTCAATGGGGTAAAGTAATAGAATACCATTTAAACTGGCAGGACAGAATGCACTGAGACTGGTAAGTTATCAAGAGAAAATAATTAAAAAGATTGGTTTTCAGGAATGTTGACATTTAGAGTCCTTCGATAGACATATTTCATATTTGATGCCTTTATTAACCACCAAAGTAATAATTTAGAAGCTTATATCTGTAAATGGAATACTACTGAAGAGCAAGTCATGCCTCTCTATAATGAAGATACCATTTTATCTATCACTGGTTAGGAAAAGTCATTATGAAAGACCACTTAGCGAAGGATTTTTCTGTTTACAGTCATGTTATCCCTGCTAGAATTTAATCACTAAATTATTCCTCATTAAGTTTCACATCTCCATTATTACATTTTGCAATTAACTCTACATAGTCATTATAGATATTGACTTTAAAAATGCAGATAATACACATTTGAAGGAGCAAAGCCAAATGACTACATCTATCAAATGACTAATGCACAGTGCTTTTCATGACATTGGCACCCTTACAGGTATTCAAACATTGAAAAAATAGTAAAGTGAAAGAGGACAACACTTACCACTTAATATGCAAAGAACGCATATTATTCACTTGCTTTAAAAATGTACTAATGAATTTCCAATGTCCTCAAGAACATTAGTTTCAATGCTTGATAAACCAATTGAATTTCAAGATAACAATGATTATTTAACAAATATGGACATAAAATGATTTACATAGAGAGTAAATCTCCATCCTCTAAAAACTATGTACCTTAAATCATTTAATCACTATTTATAAAAATGCCCTTCCTATGCTTTACTCTTTGAGTAATTTCTCATTGTAATACATATCCATGCTGAAAATTATTATAAGTATATTAAATGAATAAGCAATTAACAGAAAAATTAAATTTTGTCAAATAATCAGTTTATACATTAATGTTACTTGATAATGATAAATTCTCATCCATTCTTATTATTTATTACATATGTGTCACACCAGAAAAAAAGATGCTGCTTTTGTCTTCATATCTTAGTACATAAAATAGTTTCCTGTCATTAAAATATAAAAAAAGAAATTTGGATTTCAGCTCCAACATGGAAAAACTGAAAAGCACTGACTTTTATGATAACTATCAGGTAATTGAGATCAGTTAAACCATCGCTTGAAATCCAGAGAGAGGGAGGCAGAGAGAGAGAGAGAGAGAGAGAGAGAGAGAGAGAGAGAGAGAGAGGGAGAGAGGGAGGGAGGGGGAGAGGGGGAGAGAGAGAGAGAGAGCAAAAGGAGAGGGAGAAGGCAGGAAGAAGGGAGGGGGACGGGGGAACAGCCTACCTTTTCTGGAGCAGAAGTTCTGGTGCCACAAATTACTAGAATCATTTATGTGGTTATTTTGAGAAATAGTGGAGATTAGATAGCAGATGTTGGTAGCTTGACAGT
>PVLD010007378.1:0-54856 GCA_004027595.1 Dinomys branickii | reverse complement strand
CAGAGGGAGGGAGGAGGAGAGGGGGAGAGAGAGAGAGAGAGCAAAAGGAGAGGGAGAAGGCAGGAAGAAGGGAGGGGGACGGGGGAACAGCCTACCTTTTCTGGAGCAGAAGTTCTGGTGCCACAAATTACTAGAATCATTTATGTGGTTATTTTGAGAAATAGTGGAGATTAGATAGCAGATGTTGGTAGCTTGACAGTATGAAAATCCTGAGACTCATATCCAAATCTCAGTGAGTTTGACTCCCAGGAATTCTACCCAGTTCTCTTACTGAAGGTGTGAGTAGCAGGCTTATCCGTATTGAACAGAGGCGACAATAACTTTGATGGAATACTTGTGAAATTCTTTTCCATGACCAAGGAAAACACTCCTAGAGAAACTGCTTTAGCAAATCCCCAAAAAGGCAGTCATGGAATCCCTTATAAAACTAGCATTTTTGTCTCATGTAAAGAGATTTTTTTTAAAAAATGAAAACGATAATGATGAGAATATCTAAAATTCATAGCCCTGGACAAGAAAACAATAAAAAGATTTAGGATTTATTGTAACGTTCTAGAACATGTGTCCTGCTTCACAAATTCTCACTGTTATTACCATAGAATTTCTGTATGGTTGCAAAGAGTTTCACCTGAAAGAGCTATGAAACCCACAGTTTACTTAGGAAGGAGTTCTTAGGAAAACCCAGAGATAGTGTAAGAGAGGCCAAGGACCCTAGAGTAAACCAAGGCATCTAACACCTCCAGTTAGAGAAAGCGTTAGGACCGATAACTACCAAAAAATAAAACTTTAACATTTCTCACATCCTATATCAATATCTATAAATCAAACAAGGGCAAAATTCATGAGAAGCTTGCATAAAGCTTACCTATAAAGGTAAAAAGAGAAGAATTACAAGAGACTTATCTCTGACCATGGAAAGCAAGATTTCAGAATGGAATACTTGAAATGTTGAAAGAAATCAGAGGAATCTCAAGGTTCTCTACGCCGTGAAGTTATGTCTATCCAGTTAGAGATAAAGGAAGATTAAGAAATACAGCAAAATTGGGAGGAAAACAAACTTGACCAAATTTGTTGTTACTATTTCTTGTTTGTAAGAAATAGTAATGTCCTTTGGCATAAATAAAATATATAGTATAAACAACTGAGATCTACATAAATAATCCCAAAGAGGAAATAAATGGAATAAGTTACTATGTACAATGATGCTTATGCTTAGTAAAAACAATATGCGTCCAAAATAAGTGTAGTAACAATGATTGGATGATTAAAACACAAAGAAAAATAAATTAAAAGACAACAATGATTTAAAGGGAATGAGGAAGGAATTGGTAAATTTCTGGTAAAAAGTACTTGGCCTAGCCCTCAAAATGCATACTCATTTGAAAGTGAATTTGGATTAGTTATAAAGACATACTGCATACTGTATGCAACTTGCAAATGTTATACAACTTACGAATGTGTTTATGCATATATATGCATATATACATGCATGCATAATTTATTTACTAGGCGGGACAGAAAATATAATAACCTAAAATGCTCTAAAACTCCAGAAAGCAGAAAAAGGAGCAGTTGTTAATTAAAAGGAATGAATAAACAAAAGCAAGTGAAACGAAGAAAAAGTAACAATGGGATGAATATTGATCCAACTATTAATAATCACATTAAATATGAGTGTCCTTTATAATAGGCATATTAGAAATACTGTTATAGAGGATAAAAAAAGCAAACCTCAACTGTATGTTTCCTTCAAGGAATCACGTTTAAATATAAAACTAATGAGATAAAATTATATCATGGTAATGGGTATCAAAAGAAGCTGCAGTGTCTCTCTCTCTCTCTCACACACACAGACACACACACACATATATATATTTATATTTGTATATGACAATTTAGAACAAAGGAACTCAAGGATAATTTACAATGTTATGTCATGGAACAAGGATTTATTAATCAGAAGGGATTATAATCTGACAAAATTTCAAATGTAGAGTACTGTTATTGTAGTTACAGACATCAACACTCAGTTTTCAATACTTGTTAGACCCAGCAACCATAAAATCATTAATCATGTCATTTAACTCAATGAAGTATTATTCAACTAAATATAATTGGTATTTATAGAGTATTTTATCTATCAATAATAGAGCACACATTGCTCTCAAACTTCTGTGGGACATTCACCAAGATAGAATGTATTCTGGGCTATAAACATACCTTATTAATGTCTGAGGAAGACAAACCATCCTGACATTTTTTAGAATACAAGGAATAGAAAAAATGTAATTCAATAACAGAAATATCTACAAAATCTCTGAATATTTAGTGATTAAACACTATATTTCTAAGGGCCTGGAGATCTAGCTCAGTGGAATAAGTGCCTGCCTGGCAAGTGCAAGGTCCTGAGTTCAATCCCCTGTACCACAAAAAAACAAAACAAAACAAAACAAAAAAAACCAAAAAACACTCTATTTCTCTGTAAGATATGGGTTAAAAAATCTCAAGGAAGTTTAGGAAAGGTTTTTGAAGAAAATTAATCTTAGCAAAGTTTGTGAGATAGAGTATAGGCATTGAATATATATATTAGAAAAGATGAAAATTCCAAAAAATCAATACTGTAAGTTATCTGTGAAAAAGCTAGAGAAAAAGAAGGAATAACAATGTAACATTAAAGTAATCAGAAAATATTACAATAATTAGAACAGAAGTCAACAAAATTGGAAACAAAATCAGTGACATCAATAACTCTTTCTTTGAAAAGTTCAATAAATACAGAATACTTTAGCCAGGCTAACCAAGAAGTAAAACAAGAATTATTAATATCACAAATGAGAGAAACCTTATCTCTACTGATCCTATGAACATTGAGAAATAAATATGTAGGTTCATTTTGAAAAATTCTATGGTCACAACGGTACTATTTTAGATGAACTATATCACTTCTTTGAAAAAGAAAAATGACCAGAACTCACACAAGAATATATAATCAAAAGAGTTTGAATCTATAGAAGTAACTTAAATAATATTTTAAAAACTTACAAAAAATGAACACATCTAGAAAACTTTACAAGTTAATTCTTTCAAACATTGATAGAAAAATACTATGTGTCTATCATATTTTCAAGAAAATAGAATAGGAGGGAGTACTTCTTAACCCATTTTATGAGGCCACCATTGCCCTCACATCAAATTTAGACTAAATCAGACTAGCATGTCTAATGAACACAAATTTAATAATCTTTCACAAAAGACTATCACTCCAAACCCAGCAAGTATCACCAAAATTACAAATTAGGAATAAATGGGATTTATTTTATGTATAAGGCTGATTCTAAAATGTATTTCACCATTTGAAAAAGGTGAAAAGGAAAAATGATGATCATCTCAATCTATGAATACATTCATAATTTTAGACAAAAATTATTTACAAATTACAGAAAGTAGGGGATGTGCTGAACTCAAAAAAGATAATCTATAAAATCCTATAGCCACTGTCCAATTAATAATAAAAGCCTGATTGTTTCTGCCTAAAATCAGAAACCAGGGAAAAAGTCTCCTCTCAGCATTTGTATTCAATATTGAGCTGAATGTTCCAAGTAACAAAACAGAGAATAAGACAAAAGAGAAGGCCCTCAGACTGGAGAAATATAAAACTGTCTTTGTTTGCATGTCATATGATCACCTATATACAAAACAAAAGAATGCTGGATGTAGTGGCTTTCCTCTGTAATCTCAGCACCCAGGAGGCTGAGACAGGAGGATCACTGTGAGTTTGAGGCTAGTCTGTGTTGTGTAGTGGGTTCAGGTCTACCCTGTATGACAAAGCAAAGTCGTGTCTCAGAAAATAAATAAATAAAAAATGCTGGAAAAATCTAGGATTAATAAACAATGATAGTGAATTGAGAACATAAAAGGTTAGTGTACAAAAGATCTTCAAACTTTCTTACATAGCAATAATAGAAATTAGTATTTGAAAGTTAAAATGCAGTACTATTTACAATGACATAAAAATGCAATATTTAATCATAATCTGGTACATTCAATACAATATATGGAAAATACCTGTGGAATAACTATAGTCCCAACAACGAAGTAAATATTCAAACCATGAAGGGAAATGGCGGAACCTTAAATGTCTGTTGTTAAGTGAAAGAAGAAAAAATGAAGACACATGTTGGTATCATTCCCGTTATAATATAGTCTGCCAGAGGGGGAAAGATCACAGAAACATTGAAAAGATCACTGGTTGCCAGGAATTTAATGAAAGAAATAAATGTATGGAAAACGGATGATTTTGTTTTCTGTAACACTGTATTGGTAATTGTGCTACTATGCATTTTTTTTTTTTTAGAAAACCAGTGGAGATTTACAACACAAGGAGACAACCTCAATGTATGCAAATTGAAAGAAAAATCATTGAGGTCACAGTATTCCATGAAAGCAGGCAGATTGTGACAAGAATTCCTAATTGTACTACAAATGTATGACAAAAATGACTTAAGGGAAAGGGGAAATGAGGTTGAAGAGAAAGAGAAAAATATTTTGAAATTAAAGGACTTTGTAAGACTCTAAAAGGAAATGCATATGAGCAGTTTGATAAAGGTGTCCCAAATGGGAATATGATGTATCAACTATGACATCCCTGTGCATGTATACTGAAGTAGAACAATTAAATAAACAGATGGTTAGACAGTAGTGACATCTCTCCCTGGTAGAAGAGGAATCTACAAAAAAGCAAAGGGCAGAGATTAAAATGATCCATGATAATACATTCCAGTTAGAGACATCAGTCAAAGCACCTGTTTGGCTTCCTACAGGTACAAATGTTTATATATGTAATAGTTTATGTATATAGAGTATTTATTTTAGTTATTAATATTTCCCAACTAGAATGCCCCCTAGAGTCAAGTATTTTTGTATCATGGTAGTCACTGTGTCCATGCACTTACAATTAGTGGGCTAAAACACAAATATTGTACTATAATACATAAGCAATATATTAGGAAAGAACTGTCTAAATTCTGAAGCTCAAAAGTACATATTGGCAAAATTAAATTGGCAAAACATTTTTCACTCAAGCTAGACTACACAGGCCAAATTTCTCATCCAGACAACTATAACCTCTGTCAAAATAGTTTAATTTTGTCTCATTTACATCTTTTGAATGACAGACTGTTTTTTGCAAAAGTCTACTTAGTTTTTTTATATGCAGCACTCTCATTATCTCTTATCTCCAGTCTAGAAAGTCCACAACTTTTAAAACTTAGTGTATACTCATAGTAGTTTGAGTTGTTAAGGAAAAATTCCTGAACATACAAAAATTATAAAATTGGATAGAGCTATCATAAGCAAAAGTTTGAAGTCTTTAGAAATCGGTGAAAAGTAGACAGCTTGGTGTCTTTATTCTTTAATAACTACTAGAGCATAATTTAGAGACAGCAGGCATCTGTGACCTTCTTCTTAGAGCTTGAACCATCTTCTACAGCTCAATCAGAAAGAAAGATAACGCGCAGGGCAGGAAAAAACCTGGACTTCAGGGTGCACTTTGTTGTGAATAGAAAGAAGTGCACAAAACTCCCGCATTCGCTTGCCTGAGCTTGTAAGCTCACCAGAAGTGAACTAAGGGAGACCTGGAGATGAGAAAGCCAGAGATAAGCAGAATTATTTCTCCACATTCATTTTATGGATTTGGATATTAGAAATGAAAAGGATATCACTCCTTACTTGGAGTCTGAAAAAACAAGAGCCAAACATATGCTGAGAAATGGATGAACATCAGCATTTGGACTAAGACATCCTCAGAACTATTACGAATGTGTAGCATTTGAGTGTGCTATTTGCGCAAGTATTTGGTTGGCCAGTAAATTAGGTGGACAGAGGACTGCCACTTAGAAAGGTAGGATGGCAAATCCGAGGAAAGTAAGCTCAAAACGCCAAGAGGAGAATCAGCCACACCACAGGGAACAGGCACATTCTACGGTTTACGTCCAGGGAAATAAGTGGCACAAGTAACGCTTTTCCGGAACCGCTCACACCTACTCGTAGGTGTACGTGCCAGTTTTATTCTTCCCATGAACTTATATTGTTGCGAAGCACTCCAGAAATTTGCCAGAATCCTGTGAGATCACTTTTATCTGATAGACCATAAAACACAGTCTCCTTCTTTAAGCATAAATTATATGTCTTATAAAGGACTTTTAAAAATCTTCTCTGGATAAATACATTTCCAATGTTAATAAATTATGGTTCTTACTATAATAAAGATAAATTCTTAGATGTATATTTTGTAAATGTTTTATGTCAGTCTGTGGCTTTTTTCTTTACTTAATGGTACATTAAAGGGATATTTTTAAAATTCTGTGGTGTATTTTAATATACTGCACTCTTACTGTCACAACTGAGAAAATTTTCCTGAACCAAGGTCGTGAAAATTTATGCTACAGTTTCTTTTAAAAGTACAGAGGTGGCATGGAGAGCCAATTTTTCTAGCACCAGTTTTTGAAGAGGCCAGAACCATGTCCATCACTGTGCACTGAACTAAAGTCAAAATGGAGCAAAAATCTAAATATTAAAACAGAATCAAATCTACTGGAAGGGAAACTAGATAGAAATCTTGAAGACAGGTATAGGCAGAGAGTTCATGAACAAGACCCAAACTACAAGAGAACTACTTCAAAGAATAATAAACTGAGATATCATCTTCTTTTAAAGCTTTTTCACATTGAAAGAAATCACAAAGTGAAAATACAACCCAGAGAGTAGGAAAAAAAATTAGCCAAAATTGTACCTCCAGCAAAGGACTTATATCTAGAACATATAAAGAACTGAAATAAATTCAGACCTCCCCAAATTCAAAGACCCAATAAAAAAATGGGCATCTGAGATGAACACATACTTCTCACATGAAGAAATACAAAGGGTGTAAGATATATGAGAAAATGTTCAACATCATTGGTCATTCTAGAGATACAAACTAAAATAACACTGAGATTTCATCTCACCCCAGACAGAATAGCTATCATCAGGGAATCAACCAATAGCAAAATGCTGGGGAGGCTGTGGGGGAAAAAGGAACCATTTTCAACTGTTGATGGGAGTGCAGACTGATGCAACCACTGTGGAAATCAGTATGGAGAATTCTCAAAAACTAGTATTTGTAGTCCCATTTGACTCATCCCTTCCTCTCTGGATATCTTCCCAGAAGATTTAAAAATATCATACCATAGGAATATATGTGCACCCATGTTTATAGCAGCACAACTTGTAATAGCTAAATCTTGGGAATAACCCAGATGCCCATTAGCTGAAGAATGGATAAAAAAGATGTAATATTTTTATGGAGTAGAGTACTACTCAGCCATAAGGAAGGATAAACTTGAGACTTTTATAGGTAAAAGGATGCAACTTGAGATCATACTCAGAAGTGAAAAAAACTGGGCTGGGGACACAGCTCAGTGGCCTAAGTGCCTGCATGGCAAGCACAAGGCCTGAGTTTGATTCCCAGTACAAAGAAAGGAAGAAAGGAAGAAAGGAAGAAAGAAATGTAAACTAAATCATACTCACATGTGTAAACATCACATTGTCTCCCTGGAGAAATTGAAAGAGTAAATAAAGTCTGGACTGTACAATAGATACAGTGCAGTGGAAAGTAACTATTTAAAAGGAAAAGGAACTAGAATGGGGAAGGGAAAAATGGAGAAAAGTGCAAGGTAGCTATTAGTGTCTCTCAGTTCATTGGAAAGGAAAGCTCATGCTAATATGGATTGAAGACTTGTTTATGCCCATATCTTGTACTCTGAGTAACTACTCTAAAGATGACAATATGCAATGTATGAACTACTGTTATCCTCCTATTATTTTGTTATGAAATTCTGTTTCAGCTTTTTTCAATAAAATAAAAAAGTAGAGAGATGGGCAGAGGATTTGGGGAAGGAGCGGGAAGGGCGGCAGGAGGGGTAAAAGTGATCAAGGTGTGACATGTAAAGTATATCTAACACTTCAGCTGAATGTCATTGGTAGGGAAAAAGAACTCACTGATATGTTCTCTGCGAGTGATATTTCATCAAGTGCTTTACATGAATGTGACTTTATTTTTAGAAAAAGTTCTTTGTTATTTCCTCAGTGACCATTAGGAAAACTGACTGTGCCTCTGTGCAAAATTACTAACAATTTTTTAACAGTTTTTGGAATTCAGAAATTAAAAAAACCCTCCCTTATCTTCCTCAAATAAAAACCCCCTGCCTTATCCTCCTCTATTATTCATTAAATATCTACAATTTTCTGAGCCAAATTACCTCTGAAATTATTCTAGAGTAACAGGAGGTAAACAATTAATTAAATATATTCCTTAACAGCCAAGATAAAATATATATAAATATATAACTCCACAGTTTATTTCATAACATGCTAATTGAAATTATCAAAGGCATTTTCAAATATTCTGAATATATTATCCCAATGTGTAATTTTTATGTAAACAAACAGAGCATGGAAATGAAAAGAAAGAAAAACCCAGAAAAGTCCAAAATATCTGACTTATTTATCAAGGAAAAGGGACAGTAGGTGAGCATCCTATTATTTCTGAAGGAAAAATCATTTCACACAACGTTGAACTTAGATCACCACCATGCAGTGTAGGTGAAAAAAAGTGAATCATATAAATTCCTGAGTGTATCTAGAGAAAAGATAAGCACTACAGATCGTCTTCTTTTGCGAGAAGAACATTGCATTGAGAAGGTCACAGTGATAAAGATCCATCAGGTGATTGACTATTAAATTCAATAACCTCTGTAACAAATCTCTGTTAAAGAAATGTCTCAAGGGAGAGACATAAATAAACCATGATGAAAGTATCTTGAAAGTAAGCCAACTCCAAGGATAAATACCTAGTTACACATGAATTTGAAATTTTAAATGACTGTAAAATATCATCACACTTAAATTATCACAATCTCATATTTTTTAAGAACAGAATATATTTATTGAGGGAAATGAAGCTTCTGTCCAAGAGAGGGACAGAGGGGGCCCCGAGTGGGTTACCACAAGACTCTGTCTTTTCTAGGGTCTTTTATAGAACAAAACCATCAGGTGAGGAGGGTCCAAGGTAGGGGAAATGGACAAAACTATGGTCAGACAATAAGAATTGTTCAGGTAAAATTGATTATACCGGGATCAAACAAGGAAGTGAGTCACGTAGTAGCAAGTGGACATGAATACAGACCAGGGGCTTTTCCTATAAGGGGTTGGGTCAGGGACTCTTCAAGGTGATGACTATCTATTTAGAATATCAATCCCTGACGTCCATCCCTGGAGCGGTATGTGGTTGCATTTGTTTCATCTTTTGTCTTGAGATCTGGCCCGCAGCAGATATGCATCTTGTCTTCCAAGTTGGTCCCTTTGAGGGCCCGGCCCTGTCTGACTGCCTATACTATTTCTATCTAACTCAGCTGCCTCTAACATTCTCCCCTCTGAAGAAGTAACCCGAACTGCCTTGACAGAGTAACAGGCAATGACCGCTGTGGCTTCTTCAGGCTGAAAGGTATCGTAGTTGTTGACCAGCAGTCAGAGATGCTCTTCAGAGAGTCTATCTAAAAGCCCTCGATAGACACCAGGCGTTTTCATCTTGGGTAGGTGTATAGCTTTAAATCTGAAGGAGACAAAGCCAAAGAAATAATTAAGTATGCATGGGCCAAATAACAAGATCAGCAGGATTATTATGAATATAATCAACAAAGATTCCACCAAGAGGAGTCAGTAATGCCCTCCCATAGAGAGGATAAGGTCTGAGCTATGAGCTCTACTAGCTGAGACTAGTCCCAGGTGTAAGTGAGGCACTTTTAAGAGTCTCACATAAAGTTACCATTGCATATTCTGCCGCCTTCTGCGTCCCATTTTTCATCAAGGAGCTGCCATCACAGAACAGGGTCAAGTCAGGGTTAGTAAGGGGTGCGTCTAATTAGTCTTTTCTAGGTGCATATGTATGGAGAATTATCTGTTCATAATCATGTCTGTCAGCCTCAATTTCCTCCTTTTCTGGCAAAAAGGTAGCCGGGTTTAAGGAGGAGCCTGTCTCTATTTGAATGGCTGGTCCTTCTAGAAGTAGAGCCTGGTATTTAAGAAGTTGGCTGTCTGACAGCCAGAGGCTCCCTTTGGATGAAAGAAGTCCTGCCACATTGTGAGATGTATGTACAGTGAGATCTGCACCTGAAGTTAGCTTGGATGCTTCTGGCACTAAGAGAGCTACAGCTGCCACAGTTGTCCTCTGACACCGTCATCCACAGAGGACTTGTTCCCACCCCCTACTGGGTATCCAAAAACCTAGATAATGCTGTCTTATCCTCTATGTATATCCTTATGATAAACTTTAATTTACTAATTAGGTACAATAAGAAATTAACAACAATAATCAGTAATGCAATAGACCAGCAATAAAAATACCATAGTAAAAAAATACCACACTGAAGGTTATGTGACTGTAGCCACTTTCAAGTTTCTTACTGGACAGTTCTCACCCTTCTTTTCATCATAATCAAATAGCCTCTCCATCTGGCATCTTGAGAACATTACTAAGTAAGCAAGGCTTACTTGCATACAAGACTGTGCAACTGAGACCATCACTAAGTAACCAGGATGAGCAGCTTAGGCAGCAAGCACACATTTGGACATGTCATCAAGCACATCTTGGGTTGGGGAATGTGAAATTCCCTCACACTATGCAGAACTGAGTGAAATTTAACGAGTGCCTGGTTTATTTCTGGAGTTTTTAGTTTACTATTTTGGGGCTGAGGGTGACCATAAATAACAAACTACTGAACATGAAACTGAACATGGAGGAAAATGTTGTGCTGAGAAACAAAATCATCACGGAAGGGGAGAAACTTAAGTAAAATATATTGCATAGTCATTCGGGAATATTCAGTTGTGTGAACAGTAGGATTATTGGGGATGTAAAATCATGCAGTGAGTTCTTAGAAATGGCGATTCCTTTAATCAGGTGCTAAAAATCAAAGTGAAGCCAGGAGGATTTCTCACTGTTTTTGTTTCATGTATTTTATCCCAAGAGAAAATTACGACTAGAACAGAAAATTGCAGGGTCTAGATGAATCTCCCTGCCCTTGCTCTCTCTGTTCCTACCTCCCTCTCTCTCTCTCATGTCTCTATACAGCTCTATGTCTCTTAGGTACCTATTGATCTACAAAGAAGCCCACACACAGAGGAGAAGAAAACAGGGGTGAGAAGTTTCAGCAGCCATATTCAATTCCTTTTTCTAATTTAGTAACCTGCAATAGTATAAAAGTAGCCCAGTAATGATTACGGAATCTGGAAGTGAATGTAAAGCAGACTCCCAACATTTTGATTTTGTGATATGTTCCACCTTTAAAATGTATCTAGAAATACAAAAGCACACTGTTAAAACTACGCATGACACAATTATTCTCATTTTAATGTTATACATCACCTACAAGCCCAGCAGCATTTTAGTAACCTGAGAAACAAAGCAACTCCACACGGTTTCTTTCCTAGCTCATCTCCAGCAAAAAGACTGCAGAAAGCTAATAAAAGAGAATCAAGTGGGGAAAGAAAATCTATGGTTCTAATCATTTTGCCCATCTGACAGCTATTGACATAAAATCTCAAATTTGACACATCTAATAATCTATCATTACAATTAACGTGCATGAATTCAATATTGCTGCAGCATTTACCAGCAATAAGTTCTAAAGAGAGCTGTAACATAAGCTCAATAGATGGCTTTAAAGTAGTCTGGGAAGTGTTGCTAAAGCAAGCGCAGATGTCTGTAGATACACAGCTGGGTCAGGTTCCCATCGCCTCATTATATTTTGATAAATATGTGGTACATGTTTCTGTGCTCCAAATAACTTTTTCACTGCTCATTCCACACAATTGCTGATGATGGTAATGACTGATCTATGAAATTACACTCCATGTGCACCATACTCGTAAGTTTACAAGTATTTTTCATAGTATTTTGAGGTCCTAATTTCCTGTTTGAGAATGTAATTGTGAAAATAGGCTTCTATGATAACATGATAGTTGATAATCATATTTAACATTAAATATGATATGACAATGTGAAGAATCTGTTTATAGTTATTGGAAAAATACAAGTGAGTCAACAATAATTTGGAACAGAAGACGCTAGATTAAAATAATACATCTTGTATTATTTCAACTCATAATAAAAGTAATCTTTGCTTTTAGACATTCCAGTTGCATTTATCGTGTGCCTTTATGAAATCTGCTGAAGATGTATTTTGTGAGTCTTGTAGGCTTGAACTCTCTGGTGGTATCCTTCATATATAGAAGTTGTAGAGGGTGTAGTCATGCTGAAGGCCACACAGTGAGTACTTTGGGAGGGAACTCTTGGATCTTGCCAGACAATCCTTAAACTCAAAAGAGAAGGAGCTGTGCTGTTCCTGTACAACTACTCTACCCATCTTAGGTAAAGCACGGCATAATGCTTTCATAGTAATAAAATCAACAAGGAAGTGTTTTTAAGAGCCCAGCTCCGCGCTGGATTGCCCGCGGCAGCAGCATTACTGCGGTGAGCTCAAACTTCCTGAAGATAGCAAGAAACATGACTTGTAGAACTGCTTCAGGAAGTGGTGGGAACGAGGGGATCAGAGTGTTCAAAGAGAGGAGGAGTATTTGGAGGAGAATGGATGGAAATGTATCTTTTACTGTACATTTTAAATTTAAATATTCACCATATATCAAATCACCCCATGTATGATGATGCCAGAGAGCGCAGGATAAAGATTACACATACATATGTTCTAGACAATAAAATTAAATGAAAAATTAGTCTGCCTTTGCCCCTTTTCAATTGTGTCAAGTATATATGATAATAAAAAGGGACATTATCTATTGTATACTGGAAACAAAAAAAATGCATTATCCATTGGTAAATGAGAATATCCTTTGCTTAAATGCTTGGTTTATATCAGTTTTGTCTGAAGCTAGTCTCCATGCAAAGTGAAAATGTTCTGTTATAATTTTAAATAGGCTTCCCATCCTTTGGAGTAAATGTATTTGTTTCTTCAGAAAAAATAAGATTATCATATTAAAATTTTATTCTGTAGGACTTGAAGGAATTTTAATGTGACAAAATAAGCTAAGGATAATAAAAATAAATGCACGAGACAGATGTAATACTCACTTGTTTGAAACTCTGGTATATCTAAAGTATGCTATTTCAAAGAATTAGCACAGAATACACACAGTCACTCCCTGAACAAGACACATGTACACGTGCCTGCACACATGTAGAAAACCTAGGAATTGTACCTGATGCTCCCTCGGTCTTTTTGAATTCTCAGCAACCTAAAATTACATGTTAAGGAAAAGCTTCATGACTAAATACTTCATATCTGCACAAGATTAAATTAGTGTTATTTTTAGTTTTGCACTGATGCTGAGAAGACACACAGCACAATTTGCTTCACTCTCTGTGTAGTTGGTGAACATTTGTCACAATTTTTCAACTTGCTGATTCAGCTAAATAACAGTATTTTTTTCTTGCAACTGGCCATTTGTTTCTATTCAATAAATCTATTATTTCCAATATTCTTAACATGGAAAAATTTGGATTTTTTCTGGAAAGAACTGCTATCAAAGTTGTTGAACAAAAATTTATAATTTCAACATTTAATAGTTATTTTTATTTATTTATTTTTTTTTAATTTTTTTTGGCGGTACTGGGGATCGAACTCAGGACCCTGTGCTTCCTAGGCAAGCGCTTATTAATAGTTATTTTTAAATGCACAGTTAGGAAGATACCTATAAAGCAGGAAAAATAAATTGATTATATTTTTAAATGAAGATAAACATCAATTAAGTTATATGCAGTATGGATTTTAAGTATAAATGAAATGAACAGATGCTCTTCACAATAATTTCAACTTTTCACTAGTGTTAATGTCCTATCAACTTGTCTGAAATTCTGCATTGCTTGTATTGTTTTTGTATTATTTTGTAAATGTATGTGTGTCTGTTAATATGTTTTCATTCTTTTATTTTTGAAATAAAAAGCAACTTCAACTTCATACCAGAATTTCTAGAAATTTCTAATGTATTTATGGTATTGTTAAATTTCTTACTGGTCCCAAATCAGCCCCACACAAAGATATAGCTAATGTCCCTTTTGCATAACTACAGTCATAGTAACGGATCAGCAATTTTACTCTCTTGTTAGAGCTATTGCTAATGTTATGTTTATCCACATCCCCAGTCATGGCTATAACACTGGCCCTCTGGGAGGCTGAGAAAGGAGGATGAAAAACTTGAGCCCAACCTGTGCCATACAGGGTCTGGAGCCTGTCTTAAAATAAAACACAGGCTGTGGATAGAAGTAGGATGAAGAACCTGGGTTCAATCGCAACAGGGGAGGAAAAGCTACTACGCCAACGATGTAGCGTTTCAAAATCTAATATTTAGAGTAGTAAGTTAGATGCCACATACATAAAACCAGAAGGAGGAGAATTGGAGAAGTGAGAAAAAAATGGAAGGATGATAAGTTTCCTGAGTATAACAAAGAACTTTCTGATATTGATGCCACTGTGAGTACATAGAAATCTTGCTAAAGGCAGTGGAAGATCTCCACCAGAATGTAAGATTTCCACATAAGAAACAAATACGTCAGATCATGCCTGTTAAGATATGATTGATCCATAGTGTTGTAGAGAATGATAATCAGGCCCTCATACGGGAATCTGTGCACTGGAAAGCAGTCATCTTCTTTCCCCCAAAAAGGCCTGTAAATGTTCCAACCACAATAACACAGTTGACTCTGTTTTGCCTCAGTGGTGATAGAGACATCTGTGCAACCCGTGCGAGACTGTAAAAGTAGCTACAGAAACAAGTTTCCAAGGAAAAGCAATAGCATTTTACATGGCCATGGGTACTGTGTTATTTCTACAAATTCTCTAATTAAATGTTAATATGATATAAAATACAAATAGCTTCATATAATGACCTTGTATACAATAATTAGCTCTATGACTTTAGAAGAGAATTAGAATTCTGTCCATTTGCCAAAACCATTTGGCAAAGGAAACCTGGAAGTAACAGTTAGAGTGAAAGCCAAAAATCAATGAATTTGGTGTGAAAAAATAACTATATAAATTTTCCTTATCTATTCAGCAAAGTGATCTTATTTCAGTGCATATACTATGCAGCTAAAGTCTACGTACCCTATTAAATAGTCACAATAATGAAAGGTCTAAAATTCCTTAGACCTAAAATTCTTTACACCAACTTTAAAGGTATAATTGTTTGATATAATACTTGTTATAAAAACTGTAACAATTAAAATCTTGAGAACTCTGTAAGTGTTGCTGTTACAATAAAATATACTAAGCATAAAGTCTACTATTTTCTCATTTTTAGGTAAAGATTTTATTGGCATATTGTGCAACCATCACTTTTGTCTGTTGAATTATTTTCATTGATACAAAATAAAGCCTGTACATGTTAAAAACTAAATTTCTGTTCATCCTACTCCATACCCCATACCCTCTAGTCACTGTAACTTACTATTTTTATACAGTCTATTGTAGGTATATTATAAAAGTGAAATAATAAAAGAAATTTACCTTCTGTGCCTGGCTTATTAAAGTTGCCATTATTTCTTCAAGGTTCATTTATATTGTGGAAGGCATAAAAATGTAATTCTTTTAAAGGTTAAATAATAATATCCTATGTGTGCAAAACTATGTATAAATATATCATATTTTACTGATCCATCTGAACATTTGAACATTGATAAATGTTTATTTATTAATGGACATTTTAACTTTTGGCTATTGTAAACCATAAATCATGGTGCTGTGAACATAAATGTATGATGCTTGTGCCTCTACTTTTCTTTCCTTTATTATATACAGATTAGTAAACATGTTAGGCTGACAGGAGTTACATTCACCAAGCACTTACATATGATTGTTGTTGGTGTGTACTGCATCTATTTTATTTCACTAATTATCAAAACATGTCACTTCAATCTTGTTAGAACCATGTAGAGAAGTTTTAACTAAGAGAAAGACAGCACAATGACAACTGGGAAGGATTTCCATACTTGTGCAAACATCAGTCATTACCTGTAAGATGATTTGCAAAAACGATTTATATTGTGAGACTGTAACAGAAATTTAGATTGAAAAGCTTTAGTTAATGTTTAGTTAGCTGTGTTTATTTCATTTATAATATTTTGTGTAATGTCATGCTGATATCGCTTCATATAGTAGAAAAAGAAAAATAAAAAGAGCAATAATGGAAACAATGATAAATAGGAGTGAATAAATACAATTTTATTATAGTACTCAAAATAA
This sequence comes from Dinomys branickii, assembly GCA_004027595.1. Lineage (NCBI taxonomy): Eukaryota > Metazoa > Chordata > Mammalia > Rodentia > Dinomyidae > Dinomys > Dinomys branickii. The sequence goes on along the minus strand of PVLD010007378.1, from coordinate 38,504 downwards.
TGCCCATATATAGTCATATGAAGGCATATTCAGTACTAGTTACAATAAATAAAATAAAGTTGGCATATTCTCTGATATAGTTTTGTTCATTTTTATTAATTGTTAATTCATGTCAAGGATTCATACACATATCTCAGAGCCCTATGGGTCTTTCTTCACTGAATAAAAATACAGAGTGGGAAAAAGCCATGTGCTTCAGTCTTCTCCAACAAAAAGCATAATCTTGGTGTGTAAAGACTCCTCAGAAATTTCATGTCTGAAATTTGAGGAAGGTGCTTGACAGGTATTTAAGTGCATGTCCAATCTGACTGGTTCTTTTCAGCTGCTGTTTCACTTTTCTTGAGTGTGGTCACAGCTTTCCGTGGTGATGGCAAGGACAGAGGTTCCTTTGTACTGCTGAGCAGGGCTGTTCATTTCTCTGATCTGGAAGATCATTCTACTGTTCTGATGTGCAACAGAGTTCCCGTGAAGGCTGTCAGTGAATGTTTAATGGGAGAGAAATCTTAGGTGATGGGATGAACATATTTTACTGTTGGCTTAAATTTCATTGGCCAGTTCCCACTCAAGGGCAGCATGTATTCCAGTCCATCAGAAATTATAGCACTCTCTTGCCTTTTGCTTATACAAACTCCAACATCTTGGCACTGGGAATGACTGGTGTGATAGTCAATATATACTAAAACAAATTTCCAAAGATGAAAAAGTGTTCACCATTGGATTCAGTCAATTTTGCCTGGATCCTTCCCTCAAAATGATGTCTATCCTTGATCTTCATAAAAAAGACCTGGCCCTCAAAAATCTTAGATATCATAAAATCTATGCCTGACACTCAGTCTTTGGTAGATCTGTACTGTGAATGTTTACACTGGTGTAGAATATATTTAACTTTCATACCATTAATATGGGTAAAGAGTGTCCCTGACATGGTAAAATTACAGCTTTTTAGCACTGTTATGAGACTTTACCAGTCAAAAGTCATTTAAATTCTCCTACATTCAGAGCAGAGACGACAATTAGCAGCAGATTTTGGGTAATAGATGTCATAATGGCATAGTCACAAACATCCCGCATGAATGTGGGTGGCTTGATTGGAGCCATTCATCGCCTGGCTTCATCTACACCCTGTGGAGCAATTTAGCTCCTTAAATAACCACCCCTACTGCTAAACGGAACCGTGCACCATGCAAAGTAAATTAATATATGTCATTTGCTTATATCAACAATTCCTTAATTTGCCTCATCAGAAGAAATTTTAATAAATCTTAATTGAGATCTTCATATTAAGAGATGATTTTATCTACATTAAGATGAGAATATTCCCAAAGAAGATTTCATAAACGTCCATCTGCACCAGCATCATAAAGTAGAAGTGCTAATTGAATTTTTTTATAAAAGCTGCTTTTGAAATCCTTCTTAGGAGAAAACCCTTCAATCAGGATTTAATTTATAAGGGTTTCCTATAGAAGTCAGGCTGTGAATAATTTGCTTCCCTAGTCTGCTTCTGAAGCCTCGATTTGTTATTTTTATTTATAAGGTGTTGGAATTTACTCATTTTTTTGTGGGTTCACTACTAAATCCAAACACATAGATTTGAAAGTTTGGCTGTAAATTTATTATCTATTCAAATATGACAGCTGCAGACAAAATTTCATTTTAATTTTTGTTTTCTTAGATCATGAAATCAACTGACATTGTTACTCAAACATAAATTAACATGATACCAATGTACATGCTTTTTGTATATAATTTTGATGATTAATTTTGTTAAAGTGCATGAGAATTATAATAAATAATTTAACCTTATTTAGTAAATATACTTAAAAAGTATATAATTCATAGAAATAGTGTGCCTACTAGTGTTTTGATTAAATCCAATAGATAGCATGCTCTTCATAGGAAGTCCAAAGAAAAGACAATAACACAAAGGACTATCTCTGTTATTCACATTCTAGTTATTTATGTTACTAAAATTTCTGTGACCACCTGTCTTGGTTATTTTTTTCTCATTGCTGAGACAAAATACCCAATGCCCAAAATGAAGGAAAGAGGTTTATTTAGCTTACAGTTTGTGGAGGTTTCAGTCCATACTTGGCTGGCTCAGAGGCAGACTGCTACAGGGCAGAGGGCAAGCGTTCATGGCAGCAGAGCACAGCAAAACAAACATGGCAGAAAAGCACAGCAAAACAAACAGCAAAAAAGTGAGGAGAAGCTGCAAGCAGCCTCTCTCCTTCCCTTACATTGTAAACAGCCTCCCCCCACCCAGGGGGCATGTAGCTCTCACAATCTCCATGGCCTCCTCTTCCACAGGGTCAGCTTGTACCCAAAGCAAGCAACCTGGCTTCCTGCTGAATCACTCAGTTAAACCTCCAGATTCCCCAAGTTGACACAATGTATCAACCATAACACCACCATAGGATGAAAGAGTGTTGTTTTAATTTCTGCCTTGCTTCACACTCACAATATTTAATCTTGAAGATTATGTTTCTCAAATCAAATACATGTTGAAACATTTGGCTAAGTGAGAAAGTGTAATATGAAATAAGACTGTTAGTACATGAAGTTAAAAATAATAATTTCAAACATAGTATGAAATAAGACTGTGTGTATACACAGTGGTAAAACAAAGATGGTGTTCTGAAATACTGAGTCTTTTGTCCAAAATATTGAGGACTGAACCCATGATGTTCACAATGTACTACATATCCAGCCTTTTTTTAATTAATTAATTAACTAATAAATTTGGGTAGGGAGGGTCCAACTAAGTTCCCTTAGAGGAACATTCAGTCCTCCTGCACCACCCTCCCCATGTGTTGCCTTTTCACACATGCTATACATCCAATACAGAGAACAGACACAATACCAGAAAACTGGCTTCTGGAACTTTCTAAACTGAGACTCATATTCTTGATGTCATCTGTTTTGGAACAATTGGCTACTTATATTCTTTACATAACTGTTTAGTCACCTCTGGTTTATGAGCAAAACATAATAAGAACTATGACAAAAGAATGCTAAAACAATGCTATAATATCCCCAGTTTAATGACTGGCACATAGAACCACTGAATTTTATTTACTTGCTCTGGTGATGAAGTTTAATAGGATGAAGACTGTAATCGCGATAACTTAAATTTTGTTTTCTATCTTTTTGAGACAGGGTCCCGCCATGCAATTCATGATGGCTTTGTGCATACTTTGTAGCCCAAGCTGGTCTCAAACTTGCAACGATCTTCCTGCCTTAGCCTCCTGAGGGCTGAGATTAAAGGCATTTGCCGCCATGCCTGGCTCTTGTAATTACAATAATTATGAAGATGATGGATATGAAAAATAATGATTATCTAAATGCTGATCACATGGTTCTGTTAAGATTCATGGTATATTAAAAAAAGAAATACTGAAACTTAAAAGAAAAAGACAAATCATTGTTAAAATAGCCCGCATTGCCCTACTGGGAAGTAACAACAAGATCTGAACTACCCTCCACATGAAAAAATAAATATTAATGACAATTTAAAATATCAACATCGAATAAGTCCTTCCAGTTTCTGTGATTCTTTTCTGCATGTCAGCAAATTTTCAGTCCTATCAATCTGGTATTATTTGGGGTTTTTTGTTGATTTATTTCTTGTCTTATCCCAGATAGTTGATGTATTTTGCTCAATATTTCAAACTGAAATGAATTTAAAGTGAGAGAAGAAAGAGACACGAAGAAAAAGAGAGTGAGATTTAAGCAGAATGTTCATGCATTCTGCGCTTTTAGTCAAAACTGTATAGCATCAAGGGCTCTTCAATTATTTAGATCAGTGAACCCACAAGATGCAACACAAACTAGAATTTGTGAGAAAACCTTGGAAAACTTTAGGAAAACCAGAGACATTCAATAGAGTAAATATTTAGCAATGGTAAATGAGCTTATTCTTACAATGTCCTTACCAACAAGTTACAGGGCATTAGTGGAGAATACCACCCTCAGTCTATGGCACCACAGTGCACCAACACAGATTTGAGTTAAAACACTCTATAGGGTCCACTCTAACAAAATTCATTTAGGTAAGCCTTTCTTGTTCAACAAATGTGAAGTATACTTGACTATCTTCTCACCCCTTTGAAAATTTCCTTTTGCAATTCTTATTAGACCTGAACATTTCTCTCTGACAAGAATTTCTTCTTATTAAAGATAAATAACAATAATAATTGAGGGCTATTTCTTCTCTTTACTGCACACTAACTGGCTGACGCTTTTTGAAAAACATAAATCATCACTTACCAAGTGCCAATGCATTATTCCCTTTCTGAAGAATTGACGTGAAGAGATTTTTGCTCATTATGTCTCTGACGGAAACAATCAAAGTTGCATTTGAACTAAAGAATAAATGATATTGACCTTTTGAGTATCTGGCAATGTGAATACATATTAACAAAATTTTGCTCAGAAAATATTGTCTCAAATGCTTCAGGTCTTTGGGGTGTGAACTAATAATTTCTTATTATGCGGGCTTTTCATGATTTTATTGTTGATGTCTCCTTTTAAGGCTGCTAACTCATAAACTGGAATCAGACAACCTTTGATTCCTCAAACTCTTTATCTTTTTCTTGAATTTGGGTCTATATCATTGTTTCCTGTACAAATTCTGTTTATTATAAAACATTTACTACTGCATTGCATTTTGGCTATTCAAACACTATACAGTAGTGCATACGGAGAGAAGCTATCATTTATAACTTTTTTGCTTCAATCATAGAGTAATAGCATGTATGGAAACAACAGAATTAATTAATTGACACAAGATTATATAGAAGATTTTTGTTGAACACTGGAAAGAATGCCCCAAACTATATTGAATAAAGACACAAAATCTCTTAAATTTCATTTAATATTGAAAGTCATTATATTGTATGTAAAAAATGTATAGATAAGATTTTAAGAAGTTACTTGAAAGAAAACCTTACAATATCTTTTAGCAGCATGTGTGTTACTCTTTTTTTATCATAGAGAAAAATTACCTACAATGTCATGGGTCATTGCTAAAATAGCAATTATAATAAAGCTAAAATTAAGAGCATTTCCTTTCAGAAAATGCAGTAAAGTGAGTATATATTTTTGCAAGAAATAACAATAAACTCTAGAAGAATTTGCCCTACAAAAATTCAAACTGTATTGTTAGACATTTATATTTCAATTATGTGTGTTTAATTCAAAAACAAAGAAATATATTGCTGCATTCTATGTCTCACTTGATAGAAGGACCACATTTCCATGAATTCCATGTATCTGGATGGCAATTTAACTAAGTTCACCTTTTTTTTTTTTTTTTTTTTTGCGGTACTGGGGATCGAACTCAGGACCCTGCGCTTGTTAGGCAAGCGCTTATTCCACTGAGCTATATCCCCAGCCCCTAACTAAGTTCACCTTAAAGATCTAAGCAGAGATGATCTTAATGTGAAATGGCAGAAAAGAAAACACACAGTGAAGCAGTGCAGGGAAGGTGGAAGTCAACAGGCCAAAGCACGGCCCTGACCTAAGGAGCACTGTTTTGCTGGAGAAAGAAAGTAGAGGTTGTCAGGAATTTCTTACCTTGCCTGGTCCCATCCCCAAAGACCTCGTGTGCCTGTCACCATCAAGATGTTAAGTGATGCACAGTGGCTGGGCCACCAAGCCGTGGCAGAGCTGAGAAATAAAAGTCCTCACTGAAGACCTATGTAGATCTGATAAACCATTGCATATGTCTACAGCAAACTGATCCTTCTACTTTTCTGCTTTACATCCAGTTTCCTGCCTCTCTTTCTATAGCACATCTATTTCTGGTAGAAACCTCTGAGTGTGATTTCCTTTGACTCTTCCTGAATCTCAATCTAAAAGTAAATTAGCAAGCTGTGTCTGGATGTGAGTGATCTCTACCTCTGCTATACAACAGAGGACCTTCAATCCGTTCTTTAAGAAAAGCTTTATACTGAGACACAGACGAGTCGAAGTGCCAACATTACCCAATAACCTTGGTTGTTCTTCCCGGAGAAGCATAACAGCAGTACTGACAAGAGGCACAAAAAAATCTGCCTTTGACAGCTCTCACTCAGAATATGCAAAACGCCCAGCTTGAAGATTCCTATGGTGAAGATGCTACGGATGTATCGAGATGCTGAGGATGAGCTGGTTCTAGAATTCTTGCAGCATGAAGTTGAATGGAGCAATGGGCCTCAAGGAAAGGAGAAAAATCAAGAAATTTAAAGAAAGACATGCATTATTATACAGGACACAATGTAGAACGGTGCAAGGATTGATTTGTTGGAGACATGCAACAGTGTGATCAATGAAGGGCAGAAAGACAAATCCTTAGTTAACATTTATAATTCAAAGAGGATTACCATGTAGAAACATGATCTGGGTTTAAAAAAAGATCCTCCTGAAATGTGAGCTCATCAAGATGGATGGGTGGATAAGCCAGTGATTGTGATCCCTTTGAATGCACAGTTGAAACCTATATTATACTGTTCCTGAAGATTAGAATGCAGGAGTGGTCATTTTTGAATAAGGGATCAAGACTCCAAATTAAAGAAACTGCAAGTTGCTTTGAGTGCTCTGCTTTTTATCCGAATGTGTTCTACTACTTACGTGTCAGAACTCCATGCTGTAGCAAAGGCTAGACCCTCTTATTTATAGGAATTTCCTGAACTCTCAAGAATTGTGCATTGTATGGGAAAAAAACCACACACACATGCACATTCATCACAAGTGATCAAGATCATTTCCCCATTGTTTTAGACCCTAACTTCTTGTAGGGAATAAAACAAGAAGTAACATCCTCTCACAACGGTATAGGGATTGAACAGATATGGAGTGAATATTTTTTACTCTAAAACCGGTAAGAGATAATACACCAGAAGGATCTGTACTTTGTCACATTCAGAATTCCCACTTTTCATCTTACTGTAGAAATGACACTGACTTTGGTGTCTTGGGGAAAGAGCCTTGTCAGTGTGGTAGTAATCGCAGAGGTCTTAGCAAGTGAGAACTTTGTTCTGAAACTTGAGGACCTGAAGCTTATCGAGGGTTGCACTGTAAATAACACACTTATTCATGCTTTTCAACATCACCTCGCCCCACAGGTGCTACCTCTTCGTACAGTGGCCCGAGGACTCTGGGGTAAAAGCAGGCCAAGGAGTAAGGTTGCCCTTCTTCTGTGAGCACACTAGAGCAAGTACGGGATGAGCAAGAGCAGCCCTCCAAAACCAAAAAACATGGTCGCAGCAGTGCTCATACTGGGGAGGAGTGAGACGACCTTGTCCATAAGCCAGCCCAGGTAATCCTACATTTCCATCTGCTTTGATGCTTGAATTCAGCAATCTGCAAGTCCGTACTTGCTTCCTCTCCTCTGATCTGTTAAAAAGTCTTCTCCAGTACCACTGAAACCAGGAAAGTGACTTGCTAGAAATTATGGGAGCCAGAATTGTGCAGGAATATCTGAGGTTTTCTGCAATCTTTCACCAAAGACTTGTGCAAGAAGTACAATCAGCCCTCACTATATCATGGTTCACTTATTGCAGCTTCTCTGTATCACGAGTCTTAAAAAAAAAAAATCTATCTATCTATCTATCTATCTATCTATCTATACATATAGTGGAGTTGTGGGGTTTTCACTATATCATGAGATTTTGTGGTATATGGGTATTTATATAGTTATGATTTTAATTATTTTGCCTAAAATTTTAAAATTATATATATACATATTTTAATTCAAGCATATTAACAGAATATTAAATTGAAATAAAATACAGTATGTATTTCATCAGCAGATTAATACTGTACTATACACAATGGAAATGCATCATGCCACTGCTGCTGATTGGTTCAGTGGCCATAGCATCTGTTTACTCTCCTGCACTGTGCCCGTATGTTCAACATCTCTCCTTGTGTTTAAGAGCATATGAAGTGCTCATGAGTGAGGAAAGATTAATAAAAGAGTGGAAAAGGGTTATGGAAGAGTGGGAAGGGTTTATAAAGCCTTTATATATATGAAAATAATAAAATAAACCTGCTGCTTCATGGATTTTCACCTATTGTGTAGATCTCTGGAGTGTAACTAACACAAGAGGTGAGGGATCACTGTCTCTGTCATTCTACTCGGGGCACACGGTTCTGGACCAGCTCTCTGCTGCCTTTCTAGTTCTAGTCTTTCAGCAGCCTGCTTCCCATACAAGCTCAGAGACGTCTGCTGAGCATTCTGTAGTGCATACAGACCAGATAGGGTAACCAGGGATTTTCCAGTACCATAGCATCATTGGCTGGTAAGCACAGGCTTGAGCAGTAGCCGTCCCATACCTTTCTTCTCAGAAAACAACCTTATTCAATATATCACCAAGGAAAACAATTCTGGTTGCTCATATTCTCCATTCCAAGAATAAGTAATGAACCCTCAACTATTTACTGTAATTGACCAAGACCTGTAGCAAACCTGAGAGTTTAAGCCAGGTGTTCCTTCCCCACCCCCTCCTGATGACCATTCATTTGTGGCTGCAAACTGTCACTTCACTGACAGTTACTAGAAGAGTGACAGTGTATGACCTGCAACATTCTATAATTACTGAACTTATACTTGTGGGACCCCGAAAAAGTAACCCGGAACAAAATCGAGATCTCTCCAAAAAGCGCTTTATTTAAGCTGGTACCCAGCAGCATCTCCGTTGCAACGCAGGCAAGGAGAGTGCCGGGTGGGCGGATGGTCGGGTTTTTATGCTTAGCGAGGGCTTAGGAAAGGGGAAGGGTAGGGTGCTTGGAGACGCATACAGAACAGAAAACGGCGCAGCAAGTTTAGACATGCAGCTTAAGCAAACTTTTAGCCCGGGGAGAGGGCAGGTTACAGCAAGTTACAACATGTTTGTCTTATAGCAACGGGAGCAAGCGACAACATTTGTTTGTCTTGTAGCAACGGGAGCAAGTGACAACATTTGTTTGTCTTGTAGCAACGGGAGCAAATGACAACATTAACGGGAGCAGGCTACAACAATACTAGGTATTGATACACATTCTAGGATTTCAGAACTACTTCATAGCACATTTTCAGAAATGTACTCAGACTCATGAAGCAGACAGGCCAGCCATGTTTTATAAATATGGACAACAATTCAGAAAGCACCCAGCCTCTGAGGAAAGCAACCTTTTACTTTTGTAAGTAGAACAGGAACAAGAAAATACTTACCTTCACACACCAATCAGTGAAACCCTTTATTACAAATATGTGACCTTCCTGTGTAGAACTTTTCCTATTGCATAGTGTGAAGAGGCTGAGAAATCCAAATGTCCTCTGTCTTGAAGTGGGCATTCTTTATTTAGGAAAAAAAGTACTGATAACAGCAACAACAAAAGAAACCAAAATAGACCAGAAGTAGATAGTGCATTAGAATGTGATGTGTATAAAAAGCTTTAATCATAGCTGCTAATGCACAACAACAATTTAGAACAAATAAATAAATGTGAGTATTTAATAAAACATATTAATTGCTTTAGTCTTGTACCTCTACTTTGATTCCTGTTCTTACAAATTATTAGAGTCATCTCCTTTACTTTTGCTGCAGAATCAGTATACTAAGTACAGTTTGAGATTTCTTCAAAGTCCTTCTTCCAATAACAAATCTATAACAACTGGTCTTGATTTGGCTTCCTGTTATTGGTCCTTATTGACACAAATAATAAGTAAGTAAATAAATAAATAAATAAACCAGCCATTGTTCTTTTGGGGGTAAGTTTTGCCTGTGTTATAATTTATCTTCCTGGTAATTCTTGCAAGAGCTGTGAATAAGTCTCATTCATTTTTTACTAATAACATCACTGGCAAGTTAACCAATTCAAAAAGGGTGGACATCAAGAATTGTGTCCATACAGTCCATGGCTGTATCCGTACCATATGCAAGCTTCACTGTTGGATCATCATGACAAACATATCTAAGAAGAGAGCAGATGCACAGAAGGATGTAAGACTTTTGACAGAATGGAATGGAAGAATGTAATGATCACTGTGTCAAAAAACAAGATTACTAATTGCTGTCTCCCATGCATCTCTCAGTTTCCAGGAAAATGGCAAGAGGATGAAGAACTACAGATAATAGGTAAAAACTGGGGTCAAATGAAATCCTCTCTCTTTATGGGAGGAGGAACTGCAGAGCATGTATTTATACACCTAGGAGGTTGATGTCGACTTTTTTTGTCTCTTCTAATCAGTTTTATTGTTTTATTTCTTCATTTTTAAAAGTAAAAGAATGAAAACATATAAACAAGCAGACAGCCATCTATAAGGTAGCACAAGAATAGTACAAGCTATACTGAATTACAGACAAGGTAAAAAGGAATTAACAAAGGTTGCTGCATGACATGTTGATAACTGCAAAGTGCATACTCAGGAAAGCAAATATAGACAGGCAAGATTGATCAAATCATTAATCATTAATTGTTCCTTTCAATAAAGTGATAGAAATCAGTATTACAACTATGTTAGCCATCCTGCATATACATACATACATAATTATCCCTTTCTTCCTTTTCTTTTTTCCCTCATTCCAGTTGCTCTTTATTTTTGAGCAATTTCCTTTTGTTTCACAATGTCTGCTATACCTCCTAATTTTTATTCACTCTTTCAGGTTCTTACACTAGATACAAATATGTTGCTTACACATGCACATTTGATTTATTTCACTTGTGAGTAAACATCACATCACAGTGATATATGTGCACCCATGTTTATAGCAGCACAATTTCTAATAGCTAAATCGTGGAAGCAACCCAAGTGTCCATCCACTGAGGTTTATGTCAATTGTAAACTCTCTGTCTAGCAACCCATTTGGCAGCTGGAACAGCTTGTTTATATGGCTGGAGGAGCTCCCTGTGTTCTTGGGCCAGCTTTGTCTCGCCCCACATGTGTGATTGATTTCCAGCTTTAGTTGCTCACTGCAATTACTAGTTGGTGAAAGACATTTTGGAAACTGGTGCCCAATCTTCGCAACCCCAGCCAAAAGAACTGGGGCTTGAAGATCAAATGTGGACAGCTAAGTGGCTTCTTCCTAAAGGCAGCATGCATGCTGTTCTACCTTGGTAATTTCTTCAAACTGAGTATAATTATTTGAAAGAGAAAAGGAATTATTAAAAATTATAAAGAGATATAGAAGGAAATGGAGAAAGTGAAGTGAAAGAGGAAAGAGTAAGGGTAGTTGGACATAACACATGATGTGGGTATGCATAAAATGTCACAATGAAACCTATTGATTTGTATGTTAATATGTGCTGATAATTACAACAAAAATGATCATGTATAAAACATGGAGAAAATTTATTAATCTGTTCTGAATAATTAATTCTGGACTTTGAGACTGTGAGACAGTTTTGTTTTTTGGATTTTACAGTGATAAGTTATTTGAATGTCTATTTTGAGCAGGCCTACTTGGCTTTGAAAACACAAAACTCAGCAATATGTTTTTAAAACATTTCATAAATACGTTTATATAAAAAGTATTAGCAATGGCACAGACGAAATTATGAATTTCCAGGAAGAAAGTTAGTATAACTGTCCATATCACTAGTCATATAAATAATTCAATCTAACGTGCATTCCATCTAGAACAGAGGTGAAATGTTTAGGGACTTCTGTAAGAGTTACTGGTAATTTTCATTTAATCTTTTTATTTGTTTGAATAACAAATGGGGACATTATTCAGTTTAGTCACAAAAAGCAAATCACTATTCACATGCAGTGGGCATTAGAATAATCAAGATTAGTCTTATTTTAGAACTTGTGCTTCAGTCATAATTTTAAAAGTTGATACTACTTAGAATCAAAGTCTCTATGTGCAGAAAAGTTTCAGGACACTGCACACATGTTTTAAACACTGTATGACGTGGTACTCAAGAGGAAAAAACAAAAAGCAGACCCAGTCATTCTGGCTTCAAATGAGGTAGTGCCTGGTAGGGACACTTCATGATTTTTAGAAAGTTCAGAACATAACATAGCGGGAAAAGTCTTAAGTTAGCTTGGTTATATATTTGTCTGTCTGTTAAATTTTTGCAGGTGACAAGTACGTGGCCTACTGAACTGTAAAGGTTGTTGAATTGAAATTTAGAATTACCTTTGTTCTGGTCAATAAGTATGTAATGATTGTTTCTTATTCTGGAATGGAGTGTCCCTAGGAAAGTCAGATGATAATTTGTTTAAGGTCATTTGTCCATACACTTGCAGGTGGCTACACGATCTAGTTGTAATTTTCTGTCAATTCATTTGATAAGGTTAGAATTTTTCAGAATATTCTATTACAGCATTTTGCCGGAGGATGGCACACAGCAAACAGCATGACACTGAGAGCAGTGACTGCTATTAGAGTTAATAGCACACTGGTGTCAAGATGCGTATGTTTTATTCCTGTCTTTAACTTTGTTTTCATTTTTAACTGATGCATACAAACGCTAAGATTACAGATCCACAGGGCACCGTGAAATGTTTTGATACACACGTTGGTCGAGTGATGATAAAATCAGGGTAAACATACTTGTCTCCTCAATTCTTTTCCTTGCTTTATTGGAAACTTTCTGTGTCCCTTCCTCTAGCTTTTGGAAATGAACCGTACTTTGTAGTTTCTAACATTAGATTTCTTAGTTCTCTTTAATTATTATTGACTTTCACAGTTTATATCTAAAAGTCCCACAAAATTTCATGCCCACATAGGTGGAAGTTTGGGGAGCAGATTGGATCACAGTTTGTGATACTAATCAATGGGTGAGTGTACTGAGGAAATTATTGCTAAATATGATTTAGGAGGTGAAGCCTGGTGGAGGATTGGGTCACTAGGTGGGGTACAAGTCTCCTTCCTTCCCCCCTCCCTTGGTCTCTGCTTAGGCCCCAGACCATAAGCAAGCCTTGTCTGCCCCTGTCAGGCTACCTGTGTTGGAGCCAGCAGACTATGGATGAAAACCCCTACCAATTTCAAGCCAAATTAAACCTTTCCTCCATAGCCTAAGAGTATTGGGTATTATGGCTCAGTGACCTAAAAGTAGCAAAGACATTTAGTGTGTCTTGATCAAATTTCTCTACCTCTTCCTCTGTCACACTCTCCTCAGCCTGTGGTAAACACCACCGTACTTTCTACTTCTGTGAGATCAACTTTCTTAGACCCACGTATCAGTGAGATCATGTGATACTTTCTTTTTGTGCTTGGTTTATTTCACTTAGTAAAATGATCTCCAATCTCATCCATGTTGCTGGAAATGATGGGACTGAATCTTTTAGAAATTTATGGTGAATGTTTAAATTTTTAAACACTGTATTACAGTAAAAGATACAGTCCCATTAAATCCCCTCCAAATACTTCCTCTAACTTTAAGCGCATTTATTCCATCATCCTTGCCACTTTCTGGAGCAGTTCTGGATGCACTCTTTCAAAAGTGCACTTCTAAGTTGTTATAAAATACCTGGTAAATACTGTTGTTAAGTTGTCTCCCAAGAATGGCAGGCTGGTGAAAATATTGTAGTGCTTCCTTAGCCACCATATTCATTGGACCTGGCACTGAGCAACACCTGTCTCTTCCCCAAAGGCAAAGTCACCATAAAACATACAGGTTTTTAATCGATGTAGGACATCAAGACAGCCAAGACAGCCCAAGTAAAGATAGTCACAAAAAGCACTTCCAGAACTGCTTCAGAAAGTGATTAGAGCAATGTGAGGTAATTGTGTTTGAAGCATAGTCAGATCACTGCATCATATGGTAATTCTGTCTTTAATTTTATGAGGAACCTCTATACTGCTTTCTATAGAGGCTATGCTAATTTTCTTTCCCACAAACAATATGAAAAGATTTCCTTGTATCCATATTTTCACCAATATTTATTATCTTTAGTCTTTTGGAAAATGGCCATTCCTATAGGTTGAGTTAACAACTCATTTTTTATTCACTGTTATCTTAATGGGTGCTGTTGAGTGTTTTTATATACATGTTTGTGGGAGTTGGTGGTCTCTCTGTGGTCCCCTGGAGAAACGGCAGTGAGAGGATACAGAAAATAACGACAAAAAACAATAACTGGGGTGAGGTGGAGTTACCTCTTGCCTTATGAGCAAGAGGACAGACTAACAGTAGGGGCATTTATTTTATACACTTGCAAAGTTAGTATCATGGACTGGTAATGTTGCCTCACAACTAACGACTGTAATTGTCTGGCAGGATGCCTTTTTCATAATAAGGTAGCTTGAACAATAACCAGCTCCAGTGGCTCCCAACACATGTTGGCCGTTAAATTTATTCTTTTGAAAAAATAGATGTTTAGGGCTAAAATATATGTTTAAACTTTTCCACCACAATGCTGGTAAGAGAACCGAAGGCTTTCTGTGGTTGTAGCATATACTCTATCAGCAAGGAACACTGCCAGCCCATCCATATACAGGTTTTAAGTTTAAGTTGTCCATTAATTTGCTATGGAGATTTGGAGTTTCAAGAATAATGTGGATATTAAATTCTTGTCACATTTAGGGTGTACATATATTTTCTCCCATTCTGTAGGTTGTCTCTTTGCACCACTGATTACTTCCTTTGCTGTGTTTTGTAGATAGATGTAAGTTCATTTTTCTAATGTTTTTGTTTCCTGTGTTATTGAGTCCATATCTAAAAACTTCCTTGCCTATTCCAATGTCCTTAATTTTTTTCTCTGTGTTTTATTTCCTTCTTCGTTTTTTGTCTTCTATTTGAGTCCTTAATCCGTATTTAAGATTTAGTTTTGTGTGTGTAACTGGAGAGAGATAGGGGACTAAGGTCATTCCTCTGCATTTAAAGATCCAGTTTTCCTAGTGATATGTATTGAAAATCTGTCCCCGTACTTATTTCCTAGCATATTTTTTGAGATAAGCAATCAGAAGCAATTGGAAATCTCAATGATTCTAAGACTGGACCAAATTATACATGGTTAGCTTGGACATCTTATATAGCCTGAAAGTCAGGAAGTGACAGAATAAATTGAAACAAAAGTTTAAAAAAGAACAAGAGAGTGGTAAGTCTCTGTGTCAAACTCACGCGAGTGGAATTAAAGCAGTCCCAATGAGCAGGGCTGAGCAATCAAAGATAATATTGAATCAGGACTCAAAATATAAAAGTCATTATAAATAAGTAAAAAAAGGCAAATAAATTTAGGAGACTGGAAAATCTTCCACATAATAGAATTCTAAACAAATGTTGCAAGTATTTTACCCTCAAACACAGAATGTAGTAGCTCTACACTGTAGGGACCGCACACGGTAACGTAATGAAATAAAACTGCAGAAAATCAACCTGAAAAATACTCCTCCCTGAGGTATTCATGGTTAACAGCATCAGCAGTGATTAATCGTGTTGAGAGCGTACATGCTTGTGAGACTCAGGATATGATACCCCAAAATGAAGCACTCTCGCATGCTATGCTCTGTTACCAAAAGAAGTAACCTGACACAAAAAGCCTCTCACTTCCCGCCCTCCAACTCCACGGTCTCTACTGGCACATAGAGGGCCTTTCTCCCAGATCCCCTTATCGGAATTCCATTGTCATGAGCTTCTTCCTATAGTCTCATCAACAGGGAAGATTAACTCACCGGAAAGACTGCATTTGTTGCCACACTCAGAATCCAGATGAACTCTTTCCATCTGTGCCTTGGGTCCATTTAACTATTCAAAAAATTATTTACCTTTCTAAAATAGTATAATTTTCTCCCTTTTGAGGAGGCTGTGTAAACTCTTCATTTTCACTGGGTTACTGGATACTCAATTTTCATTCTGGTGTTAACTCTGTCCAAGTAATAAATCTGTAAACCGTTTTTCCTTTTAATATATTGTGATTTTATTTACACAGATTCAATTATCGAGACTTTAGGGAGCAGAAATAATGAGTTCTTCACCTTTGCAACTCTTAATGTAAGACTGGCTGCTCCTTGTGAGTTGTCCTTGGCAGAGTTACTTCCCTTTCTTGGTCTGGCACTCTAAGTTCTAAAGAAAAACTACACAGAAGTGATTAAGATGGCAACCAATCATTTTTCTTTAGATTTATGGAAACTAAAGTATCTAGATACCTTGAAACAACATTGGAATGCGTGACATTCTTCCTTACTCTTTAAGCTTACACATCAACTTACACAAAGCATGTAAATTGCTATAAGATCTATCCATCAGAAAAGTCATACGTTTGTCTAAATAATTAAAGAAACTAGACCAATGAAATCAAGATTGATTGTAACATTCAAGACAGGAGAGCAAGAGACAGGCAGAGACAAAGAGACAGAGAGACAGAAACAGGGACAGAAGGAGACAGTGACAGAAAGAGAGAGAGAGAGAGAGAACATGAATGAGAAAGAACTTATCTACTGGGCAGATTTCTTACAAGAGCTGTTTATATGTTTATACCTTATTTCCTTCATTGTAATCCCCCTTTTTATATGTAAGTTCCCTAATGGTCTTTTCCCCATCTTCTCAGAGTGACAGTCCCTGAATAAATCTGAGTATTTTCTCATCAACTCCTTCCTCACAGTCACTGGCTTTTGAGTGGTGAGCAGAAATATGAAAGTGGTACTTTATCTTAGTGATTATCTTAGTTACTTTCCCTTTGAGGGAACAAAATACCCTAGCATCCACAAGTTAAAGAACGAGAAGCTTATTTTGGCTCACAGTTATTAGATGTTTCAGTCTAGAGTTGGCTGCTTCCAAGGCAGAGCAGCATTATGCAGGGACAAAGAGCTCATGACATGGTGGGCAGTGAGTGGGGCCACCAAGGAAGAAGGGACATATGTACGTGCTTGTCCAGATTACATGTACAGTGACCCACTTCTTCCCACTGGGGTTCACCTCTCAGCATCACACCCAGCTATACACCTACCAGTGGGTTGGTCCACACACCCCCAATCCAGTCACTCCAAGAAGCCCTAATTATGAGCACCTGAGACTTTAGGGCGTTAACTAGAGATAAACCATAATACTTGCTGTGAAAACTGTAATTTAGGAAAATCATAGGAAGAACTGGAAATAAATTCCAATTTCAGTGAATGTTTCAGTGGTACTTCTCAAGACTTTATAGATCACAAAAATAATAGTTCAAGAAACAGTTGCATACATGCTTTCTAAGAACATATGACCGAGTAGATGGTATCCTGAGTGGCACCCTAAACCCATGGGGTAATTTACCATATGGGGTAATATTCTTGGGTGGAATATAAAGGCAATAAGTAAAAGTGAAAAGAATCTGAATAAAATAATTTTGAGATAACAGTTCTGCTTCAAAGATATGAAAAATAGTTTATTATGTGGGAAATATGAGTGACCATGGCCTAGGGTAACACTCAAGGTACCCTGAATGACATGTGCCTGTGTGAGAAATTTTACATGAGCATTCATAGCTAGGAGCAGAGATTATAAATTCAATATAACTAGTATATGCATCAGTGCTGTCAAGAGGTGGGCAGGCTGCAGTGTTGGAAAATTTTTCTGTAAGTTTCAGATATTATCTAATAAAACTCTTAGCTCTAGGACTGATGGAAGACAGAAGTTTTCTAAGTTTAGAGATTCTTTCCAAGAATTTCACCAAATAGTCATGAGGATGTTAGGACATATACAGAGGTGGAAAGTAAAAAATAATATCATAATATGTCTTGATTACTTTTATTCCACTTCCTTTCTACACTCACCTCTCTCCCTTATCTCTAAATACCCTTTCTTCATTTTCATTATTGCTGTTTATTATTTTTAGCTCACACTGGTGACATATACTGATTATGTTCAATATGGGTAGATAGTACTTTTACCTAACACATTTTAAATATTTTTAAGTCCCCTTCCCCTTTTTTCTCTCTTACACTGGGTTTCTTGATCCTCTTCCTTTTTGAAAAGAGCTATCTCCTGTTTTATTTTATTATTTTTTTATTTTGCTCATTATCTGTATTACGGGTAACTCAAATGAGAGAAATCATACAGTATTTAAGCATGTGTGTGATTTATTTCACTTAACGCAATGTTTTCAAGGTGTATTCATTTTCACACATATGTCACAAATTCAGTTTCTTTGTAGCCAAGTTCTACTTCATTATGTATAGATACATCTTCATTAGCTCTGTTGATGGAAATATCAGATTTAGCTATTATGAATTGTACCACCATTACAGATTGTATGCACATATTGCTGTAATATGAGGTCTTTAGAGCTTTAGTGAAGTTACATAGAAGGAAACTAACCAGGTTAAATGGAATTTTTATTATAATTCTTTTGAGAAATACCCATACTAATTTCCAAAATGATTGTACTGTTTTACACTCCCACCAATATGGCACAGTTCCCTTTTCACCACAGCTATGCAAACTTGTGTTATTGTTTGATGTTTTGATGACTGGCATTCTTTCTGCTGTAAGACTGAAGCTTAGAGTTGATAATTTGCAATTACCTAATGGACAGTAATGTTGAAGACTTTATTTTCAAGTTGGTAAGTGTTTTTACGATTGCCTGCTATCGGACTGTTCAGAAATTTTATGTCTGCCCAGTTTTGTTAATTCATATAAATGTAGAAATGTGTCCGTTTCTTCAAGACTTTTCAATTTGTGGAATTCAACTTTTTTGTAACAGTTACTATCTTCTGAATTTTGAGAGTCTGTTGTGATTTCACATTTTTTCATTTCTCATTGTCTTCACATGAGTATTTTTTCTTCGTTGGATAAGCTTGGCTAAGGATTTATCTATTTTATTTCTCCTTTCAAGGAACTGTCTCTTCAACTTGTTAATTCTGTGCATTATTTTCTCAGTAAATTTCATTAAGTACCATACTGATCTTTATGATTGCCCCCCTTTTGATTTGATGTGACTGTTTTTCAATACATATTGTTTTTCATATTGAGATTCTTCCTTAGATAATTTACTTGAGCTTTTTCTGTTTTTCTAAAGTGAGCACTGTTGCAATAAGCCTTTCTTGTAGGACTGCTTTCCTTGTGGCCTGTAGTTTCTGATGCATTTTACTGGCATTGCTGTTTGATTCCAGATATTGTTTAGTTTGTCCTTTGATTTCTTCTGTGACTCCTTGGTGCCAGGAGTTTGTTATTATATATCCAAATTTTCATAAATTTTCCATGGTTTGTTTTGTAATGGATTTCTTGTTTCAATATCTAAAGGTCTGATAGTAGACATCAAGTGATTTCAACTATTTTGTTTCTATTTACCAGGCTTCGTAGACCAGTCTGTGATCTATTTTGGAGAGTGCTCTGGGTGCTACTGAAAAGAATGTGTATTCAATTGTGATAGCATATAACACTCTGTAGATACCTATTAAATTCCTTTGCTCAAAGCTGTGGCTTATCTCTAATATGTCTTTGTTGATTTTTTTTATTTAATTGATCCCTCCCTCTGTGAAAGTGGGGCATTGGTATCACCCAGTATAATTGGGTTGGAGTTTATTTGATCTTTTACATCCAGCTGTATTTGTTTTACAAAGGTAGGTGCTTTATATTTGCTGCATATATATTTGAAAGTGTCATCTCTTCCTATTGGTTTGTTCTCTTCACTAGTAAGTGGTTATCTTATTTGTACTCTCTGAGTAGTTTTATGTTGAAGTTTATTTTGTTTGAGAATAAACCTACTTTTGCTTGTTTTTGGGGGGGAGGTGTCCTGCTACATAAAATGTTGGTTTTCATCTTTTGATGTTTAGGCCATTTATCTTTTTCAGATTAGATGAATTTCTTGAATGAAGCAAACTGTTCACCTCCATGTTTTGACTTTCAAACCTGTGTCTGTTAATTGCAGAGTTCAGAGGTTTTATTTTCTAACTTCATAATCTTTTTTGATACACCTACTAGGCATAATAAAGATTTCTCTAAATTAGTACAGTTTTTGTTAATTCATATTTCAGCAGAATGTAATATTTGCTTGAAATGGCCTGGGAGTTTTATCTTACAGTTCCAGACACACTCACTGTCCAGTTTAGTGTTTCAACAGACATCCCTTTGATCCAAAGTAGATTGAACAACTGAAATTATTTTCATATGTAGCAAATCTGTGCAGCTTTTAAAAGCTGCTTATATTAAAACATTAAAATGTATTAAAACTTTGTCTTTAAATTTTTATTCAAACTTTTATTTTCATTTTTTAAATAATTGCCATTCATACATTTAAAATTTGAGTAAAAAGTTTAGAAACATAAAGAGTCAAGCTTTGAAATTTTTATACTTTAGCAACTACTTCTGATTTTATTTAAAGTTTAAAAAATAGCTGCATGTTGCTTGAGAAAAAGTGTTCAATTAATACTTAATTACATATGAATTTAACACACATTACTTATTGTACAGTTATTTTGATTCAGGGGTGAAGATGATATTAATAGTCAGAAGAGAGAATAAATGCCTTTTTAATAAACGTTAAAATTGAACAATATTGGTAACATTCTAGGTTGCTGAATTTTAAACTGTTTTTTAATATACATATCTAAAGTAAGGTAAAATGTTTTATTGAAATAATTAATGTATATGAAAGAGAGTCCTTTTGCTTGAATTTTAGAAATCACTTCCACAAAGTTTTTTAAGAGTGGAAGACACTAAATTTTATTCAAATTGTTTGAGAATGTTGTTGTTCTATTTTTATCATTATATGCTCATTGAATTCATACACTGTATAAAATCAGTATAAAGTATATTATTATGGTCTATTGACTGAACTTTTAATCACATACTATGCTCATATCAATTACTGAATAGAAGGATTTTTTTCTATTTTAAAAAACTAAGCAATTAGGAGCTGGGGATATATCTCAGTGGAATAAGCGCCTGCCTAGCAAGCGCAGGGTCCTGAGTTCAATCCCCAGTACCGCCAAAAAAAAAAAAAAAAACTAAGCAATTATTTACAAGCAGTAACATTCACACTCTGACAGGCCTGGTATTGTTATTTTTGCACATTTTTATAACTACCACTAACAGCATGAAAGAGGAGGCATGCTCCATCCCAAATCCTTTCTCATATCCTTAGTGATCAACCTGTCCACTTCCCTATAGACCCTGGTGTTCACTGAGAGTTTGGGCTACTGGCTTGCAGAGTTTGGTTCTCATGAACACTCACATATGTCCTTCAATAGTAAGGTTAAAAACTTTTTTAAAAAATGTTAATACAGATTTCACATATTTATTGGTTAAAATGTGATGCTTTAATATGCATGACAAACATGATATATATAATGTGTATACTGTTTAATGATTAAGTGTTAGCATATTCATTAAAATGAACACATCCTTTCATAGGCTGGAGAACATTCAAGATGCTCTTTCTCAGTTAGTTATAATACACGGTGCATCATTGTTAGGCACAGTCACCCTCCTGTGCAATGGAATTCTAACACTTATTCTTTGTGTGTCATTTCTGGTCTTTTGATGCAAAAACCTCAACTTCCAACCCTGGCTTCTCAGCCTGCCCACGAAGGCTCTCCTTCCGTCAGCACCAGCGCTTGGGCTTCCCTAGGCAGATCCCCAGTCTTCCATCTCAGATCCCTCAGCCTCCTGATGCTCCCAGGGAACATTGTCTGGGATGCAGGCCCTCGGCTAGATTCTGTGTGTCTCTAGCTTGCGGCCAGATCTCTTGCACTCTTCTACATCAGACTCTGTGGACAGAAACTGCAATCTAATCTTGCAAATTTCTGTGTCCTTCATTAAATCTGTTCCCCTTGCAAAATACTGACTGCAATATCCCTCTTACTGAACTGTAGGATGACGCCCATGCACCTGCTTGTTCCCATCTTCCTGTCTCTCTGTTTGCATAGTCTTTGCTAACCAGCACTCTCCTCTCAGCGTCAGTGATTTTTACAATTTTAGATTTTCCCTGGGAATAAGAACGTGCCACGTCTTCCTCCGCCTGACTTACTTCACTTAACTTTCTATCCCTCAGTCCATTCAAGAACATGCACTTTGAAAAGTGATGCTGCAAATGGTAAATACACACAGTTTTATACAGCTATTAAAAACCACAAATCAGAAAATGTTCTATAAGTGAATAGTTTAGTTAAAAGAGTTCATTATATTTAAAACTTATTTTTATTTAATTTCTCACTTAAATTGCTTTAAAATATAAGAATATGTCATAGGTATGTATGCTTTTCTAAATAAAGCCCATATACTTGAAAAAAGCACTGTAGGTAGATTTAGTGTTTGTCTTATTTTGTTTGCAGCAAACAGACATTTCCCATTTGCCTTCTATGGTGAAAATTATTGCCAAATTTTTGTCAGTGTTATATAAGGAAAGTAAAATACACCATTATAAGGTATGGTTTATTATGAGGGATTTTACATTTCCTTTGGACAATTTTACGTGAGATTTTTCTTATTGAATTACTTGAATAGCAACTTTATATAAAATGACTATGAATTTGCATATTCACAGCAAATACTTTCAGAAATTACATTTATTCTGAAAATATGCAAAGACATAAGATATAAAATGTCTCCTTTTCTTCAAAAGATCTCTATGTTAACTCCCTAACGCACACACTTTCATGTCCATTATTGTGATAAAGAGATCTGCAGAACACCTCAGACATCAGGATGTCATCGCAGTGCAGAAGCAGTTTTATAAATGTCAGTTCCTGAGGATTCCATGTGAAAGTGTAGCATGCAGTAAAACATTGCAGTGGCCTTTTTGCAATCACTGGAGTATGACTTTTTAAAGGTCAGATGTACATGATTACTTCACCTGAACCACTTTGTTGGGAGAAAAGCCGAGCCACACACAACTTGTTTAAATTTCCTTCAATGGTTCAAAAGTTGAAACAAAGGGATCTAGAAATATAAACTGAAAGTCCAGATCAAAAGTGAAAAGATGTTGTTTATCATGAGACTTTGTAATTTGAGAGTGACATGAGAAAATATGTGTATTTACAGTAAAATAATGAAAATATGGTGTCTCTTTTGACTTAATACATTTCTCCAGAATGAGGCCATGCTTATTTTTCTTTATTGTATTCAACATTGATATCATTTTTACAAATAAATTGACTTGTTTTTTTAAGTACTAAATAGGTGTTTCTATCTCTATTATTTAAATTTAATCAACTCTAAGTTTGTTCTAATTCTTCTGAAAAATAATTCTGGAGGTACACTTGGAGATTCAGTCGCTTTTCAGAACGTTAATCCTTCCAGATTATCAAGAACAAATGCCACACAAATCCTTTGAGTATGTATTTGCACACACAATATCGTGACACAGTACTGCAGTAAAATTGGCCCACGTAACTTTAAAATGGCTCCTTGAAACAACAATAGTACTACATGTGAACGTTTCTCACCTTATCGGTTCTAAAAGAGAGATGTCTGCCTTAACTGACCAGTAAGTGCAAGGCCCAGATCAAGCAGGTAAGCAGAGGCATAATCCCAGATATTTATAAGGATCATCCTGGGTACAGCTGTTTGTGCCTTAAGTCTGTCAGGAATTCTACATTGCACCATGAGCTGATATAACTTTTTCAAACACTCTGTTCACAAAAACAAGAAAGTCTAAATTGTTATAAAAAAATCTGTACTAAGAGATTTGAACAAAAATTGGATAGCTGTTGAAGACCATTCAGGCACTTAAATATATTATAATGCAATACTTACAAATTAGTTAAATTTCTTTTCAAACAGGAAGACAATGATTTTTTCAATTTGCATTGCATTACCTCTAAATCTTATGTAGTATTTTTTTCTATTTCTTTTATTTATTTTAAGGAAAAAAATAATAAAATAATAGCAAGGACAAAAACAGAACAACACTAAAACAATAGACATATCTTTAATATACGTGGGAAAAGATAAAATAAAACTAATTTTAAAATAATCTACTAGGAGCTGAAAATTTAGAAGAGATCCAGTTTAAGTTTACCAATGTACTTTAAATTTCAAAATAACATCTAAATATTAAGAATATTCAAAGGAATGGATTAATAATCTCAAAATTGTCTACACCATAAAAATAACAAGACTGTTAGAAAATACTATCAAAATCAAACTTTTCAAGTATTTGAAAATTAAAGGAGGTTTAAAAAAACTCAAAGATAATTGTTTTAAAGATGACGTTAAATAGTAACAGATAGTTTTGGTATTTTAGTGGGCCTTATTTCCATATAAATCTCTGAACTGTTGCACTTATTTTGAAAATAAATATCCTCATAAGCATATAAGTGTGGCAACTGAGAAACTAGCACCTAAGCAAACACTCAGATAATTGAGAAGAAAGAGCTGATTTATGCTAACCAAAGACTCATCCTAGATAATCACTACTGCCATATTTGATGTAGCAGTTCCCTAGGAAAACCTTGGTTGGTTTGTTGGTTGGTTGGCTGCTTGCTTGCTTGGTTAACGTACTCAGTCAGAATTCCCTGAATGATAAAATCCTTGTGCCTAAATCTCTGAGAATGGAGCAGGTTTCTGATTTCCAGTGCCACCGCATTAAATTACTTAAAGGCAGCTATTATAAATATACTTAAAGATTTAAAATCTTGGCTAAATAAAAGTGTGAGACTAATACTTCTTCAAATAATGAATATGAATCAACTTGGAAATTAATTCTAAGTACAGTAGAAGCGCTGGGGATACAGCTCAGTGGTATAGCTCCTGCCTGACAAAGTGGGAGGTCCTCAGTTCGATTCCCGGTACCAAAACAAAACAAAACAAAAAAATAGTAGAAATTTCAATAACTGAAATGAAGGTTTTGCTAGTAATAAAATCAATTATGAGAAATAGAAAATTTGAAGACACACCGCCTGGCATTCTCAAATCTAAAGGACAGGACAATAATTGAAGAAAATGGTGAAGGAGACGCGCAGCCACCGATCGCTTTGAGATCGCAGTAAGGATACGAATTTATGCGCAACGAAAATTCCTAAAGGAAAGACGAAGGAAGAGAATAGAAAATCTATTTAAGTAAACACCAAAATTTCCTATGTTTGACGGACAGTATAAATGTATACATGGAAGAAGCTGACTAAACTAAGTCGAGAACATCGCTCGGGACCGTGACGCATCAGAATGAAGCTCTTCAAAGTCAAAGAAAAATGAAAGAACTTTGCATCCAGACACGGTGGTGCTTCCTCATAATCCAAGCAGTCTGGAAGGATATGAGCCCAGTCTGGGCAATTTAGTGCAACTCTGTCTCCAAATTAAAATTAAATAAAGTAACTGATAGGGGTGGGGCTTAGAATGTAGCTCGCGGCAAAGACCCTGTAATTTAATTCCTAGGACTGAAAATAAATTAAAAAATAAAAAAAACTTTAAATATTATAATAAAATATAGATCAAGTATAACTTCTAATCAAAATAAATAACATCGGTTCAGAAACCTGCAGGTCAAAGCCAGTCAGAGGACACATTAAATTGACTAAAAGAGAGAAACAAAGTAATTTATTTAGTTAGAAGGATAAAAGCTTTATCTCATTTAAGGAAAAAATTATGGAAATTTATTACCGTGAGATATTCCATCTAGCAAGATGAAATACAAGGAATGACATGATAATTTCAATGCACAAGAAGAAATAAGTAACCCTGGCAATCTTAAACAAATAAACATTAAAATAATAAAGTTATATTTATTTATAACACCTTGCTTAGTACATGATTCAAAGTGAACCATGAAGAACAACAATTGTAAAACAGTGATTTTGGACAGATAATGTATACAGATGAAATAAATTAAAAAACATGATCACAAAGGAAAGCACCAGAAGACAAAGTTATATTACAGCACAGTGGTCATTATATTAACTATACAAATTCAGTTGGCATTCATACAATATAAAATGTTTATACTGAATATGGTAATTTTGTGATTTCAGTTGATCTCATTTTATATTTTATCCTTCATGTATTTATTGACAATTCACTATATTTATTTTTGAGGTGAAATTTCATGCTTTAATCTGTGTATACATTGTTGACAGATCTACTGTTAACACAGCTGTCACATCCTCAATGTGTCACCTTGTTGTGATGAGAATACTGAAAATCTATTTACAATTTTTAAAATAAACAATATATTACAATTCAGTGTGGTCATCACAAAATGTAAATGGAATATCAAAATTTATGCTTCCAATTTAAGTAAAATTTAGAGCCTTTGCTAAATATGTTAACTGTTCACTTCCTACTACCTCCAGAATTTGGTAATCACATACTAATATATTTTTGTTAAGTTTATTGGTACATTTTAAATATATACAATGATACACTAATCATAGTGACTTTGTACCCATGTATGATTCATCCCAGTTTCTCTTTTTCTCTTTCTTTAATTTTGTTTTAAGAATAAAGGAAGAAAACTTATTAACAAACAGAGGTCCATGTACAAAATAGAGTAAGAACAATACAAACAATACAGAATTACAGACAAAGTGGTAGGAAATTAACAATGGTTATTATATTACTGTTGATATCTTCAAAGTGGTTTCTCAGGAAAACAAATAGAGACATGCAAATATGATCAAACCAGAAATCTTTAACTATTCCTTTCAGTAAAGCAATAGAGGACAGTAGTACAACTGTTAGCTATCCTATATATACATACATACATGGTTTCCCCTTCTTTCCCTTCTCCTTTCCCACCTCCTTTCCCACACCCTAGTTTCCCCTTATTTTCCCTTTCATTTCATAACGTCTATCATATCTCCTAGTTTTAATTCACTCTTTCAGGTTCTTACACTAGTGAGACAATATATTGCTTAGACATGGGAAGTCTTGTTTATTTCACTTATGAGCATGGTCTCTAGCAGTGACTATTTACCTACAAAAGCCTCAGGTTTATCTTTATAGATGAGTAACACACCATTATATAAAAGTACCACATTTTTTAAAAATTCAGTCCTCAGTGGATGGACATTTGGGTTGTTTCCACAATTTAGCAATTACAAATTGTGCCACTGTGAACATGGGTGCACATATATTGCTGCGATATGATGTTTTCAGATCTTCTGGGAAAATATCCAGAAGGGGAATAGCTGGGTTGAACGGGACCTTTAGACCTAGTTTACTGAGGAATCTCCAAACTGCTTTCCACAGTGGTTTCACCAGTCTGCATTCCCACCGGCAGTGGAGACGGGTTCCTATTTCTCCACAACCTAACCAGCATTTGTTATCGGTTGATTTCTTAATAATAACCATTCTTACTGAAGTGAGATGAAATCTCATTGTTTTAATTTGCATTTCTTGAATGACTAATTATGTTGAACATTTTCTCATGTATTTATTTGTCATTTGTATTTCTTTATCCGAGAAGTGTGCGTACATCTCAGGTGCCCATTTTTGGATTGGGTCTTTGAATTTGGAGGGGCTGATGTCTTTTAATTTTTTATATGTTTTAGATAGAAGACCTTTGTCTGAAAGACAGGGAGCTAAAATTTTTTCCCAACTTGTGAGTTTTCGTTTTAGTCTCCTGGTGATTTCTTTAGATGTACAGAAACTTTTCAGTAGGATAAGGTCCCAGTTGTTGATTCTTTGAAGTATTTCACAGGCTGTTTGGTTTTTTTTCATGAACTCTCTGCCTACCCCTATGTCTTCAAGCTTTTCTCTTTCAGTGGATTTAGTGTTTCTGTTTTAATATTGAGATCTGTGATCCCTTTTGACTTGAATTTGGTGCATGGTTATAGACTTGGGTCTATGTTCAGTCTTTGGCAGGTGGCAAACCAATTTCTCCAGCACCTTTTATTAAAGAGGCTGTCGTTCTTCCCGTGGGCTTGTCTGGCCCCTTTATTGAAGATGAGGCGGCTGAGTGTGTTTGTGGTTGCATCTGTGTCCTTGTTCCATTGATCTTCTGGTCTGTTTTTTAGGCAGTACCATGTTGATTTTATTACAGTTGCTTTGTAATATAATTTCAAGTCAGGGATTATAATTCTACCTGACTTGTCCTTGATGTCCAGGATTGCTTTTGCTCTTCTGGGTCTCTTCTGGTTCCAGATAAATTTAAGAAATATTTTCTCTAGATCTGTCCCTTCAATCCATCTTTCCCTCTTTATTTACAAAAGCATTGTTTCCATATTTCTTCTCTTTTCTTGTTTTTTCTTCTCCCTTCCTTCCTTTCCCCCTCCTCCTCCCTACTTTCTCTTCCCATTAGAACTTTTTCTTCCTGTTTCACAATATGTTTTATAAATTTTGTTCCTTATTTACACTTTTGGTTTCTCACACCAGAGATACAATGTGTCTGATTTATTTCACAAAAGAGTGTGGTCTCAAGATACATCCATTTACCTACAAATATTTCAATTATCTTTCTTCTGGATTGAGCAGTACTCCCTTTTATTAAAAAAACTTTATCCTTTCATGAGTTGATGGACTTTGGGCCTTTTCCAAGATTTAGCTATAACAAACTGTGCTGCTATAAACATGGTTGTGTGTGTATTGCTATGGTACAGTGCTTTTAATTCATTGGGAAATACCAAGAAGGAGAATCACTGAGTCAAATAGAACCTCTAGTTTTAGTATTTTGAGGAATCTCCACACTGATTTTCAGTGGTTGCACCAGTCTACATTCCCACCAATAGTGCAGATGGGTTCCTTTCTTCCCACAGCCCTGCCAACATTTCTTATTGGTTGATTTCTTGATAATAACCATTCTTTCTGTTGTGAGATGAGATCTCAACACAGATGAAGAAGTAAAAATTGCAAATAAGTATATGAAGAAATGTTCAACATAAGTGATCATTTGAAATATGTTAATTAATACCTGCCACTATAACTAAGAGATAAGCTTATTTTAGAATGCACATATTTGTGAGATTATACAGCACTTATTTCTGAGACATGCTATTTCAGTTAGCAAATTGTTTTGCAGATCAGTTCACACTGTAGCAAATGACAAAAATATTCTTTCTAAAAGCTGTATAGTATTCCTTCACTATGTGGACCACATTTTCTTTATCCACTAATGGACACTTAACTTCCTTGCAAATCTAGGTTATTTTAAATGTTACTACCATAAACCTGACAACGCAGATTTCTCTTCAATCAATTTTAATTTCTTTTTACAAAACAAACACATATTCACAACTATATAAATATCGTCATGTTTTATTTGAGGAACCTGGGACCTTTAATCTAATAATTACATTACTGCTAAATAGAGATTGTAATATGTTAGCAGGGAAAAGTAGATAACTTATAATGCTGTTATAAATACAATGTAGCAATTAGTTTACCAGATACCATGTCATGTACTTTAAAAATGATTAATTATAATGTAGAATTAGAGGGCATCTCAACTTTTATGAATTATACCATGGTTCTTAAACACAAAATAGAACATTAATATTGAGATGTGTAAAAAGAGATATAGTATTTTAAATAAAGTAGAAATACATTAAACTTCGAGTGAATATGGCAGTACCATGCCATACCATGTTATTCTATGAATAAGTTTAAACAATCTGAGAAATTCCATTTTCCATAATTATTACCTTTTGAAATTTAAGACTAAAATGTATTTTTTCTTCTCACCTTAAGTTTTTTGAGGGAAAATTCTTTAAGCAACATAAGCAAACCACACTCAGATTAAAAATATGATTAAGCAAAATCTCAAAATTATATTCTTATTTTCATAAGTCAAGAACTATCTAGACAACTTAATTTTCTAGAACATACACACACATGCACACACCGATTATTTTTTTCATTGGGAAACAGAGCTTACCACATGCAGAGGCATTGCTCTAAAATAATAAATGCTTGCATTAAACATTTCCAAACCTAAAAATATATGTATAATCATTTATTTTCCTTGTGATGCTCCTGGGATTCATTCTTAGTCTCAGATAATATTGCCAAGAGTATAAGCTTGTATCACCATTGAATATAGACTTTTGCTTAAAAATCTAAAACAAACAAACATAAACTGGAGTGTGAAATAATGGAAAGTCCATACGAAAACTGAAATATTTTAGCATGCTTTAAACTATCTCAGTATAACTGTACAGCTATACAGAGTGATAAAAATAGCCAAACATGTGAAGAAAACATTTTGTACTTAAACTTATATGGTGGAAAATAGGACATTTCAAGCCCTGGTGCTCAGGTGGATCATCAGATTCAAGTAGAAGTAAAATTACTCAGAAATTATAAAAATGTGAAATTAGTTCAGTGATCTTTTTATTCCCACTGAATATTATCCAATATGAATACTTTATGCCTAGACTTCCAAACCTTAAGGGTGAATACAAACTCACTGACTGCTTACATGTAATGTGGTGTGTGAATGTGTGTGTGTGCGAAATCCTATGAAGAAATAGTGCTCACATTGAGGTGTTGTGAGAAATCAAGAGGTTTTGTATAGAAAGAAGTGAATGGAGAGAAAACAAACAGTGAGAAGGGTCACATGAAAGCTGTGATTTGAGTAAGTTCCTGTAATTATTTCCAGACTTAGAGGCATTAAATCAAATCTATTTCCTTACTTTAGTTCTGCAAGTATCCATTATGCCATATGTGTTTGTGCATCTGTGCATGCATGTGAGAGTGTGTATAAATATATATCATAGGAGAGAGAGAGAGTTGTTATAAGTGAAACAAATTTTCCAGAAATAGTTGTGATGCAGAGGGCAGATAACATATACATTATACATAGAACTTTATACATATAAGATATATAAATATATATAAAGATTGATATATATATTTAAAGGTCTCTCTATATATAGTATAAAAGGACACACACACATACATATACAGAAAGAGAGAGAGAGAACTCCTGTGAAAGCTGGCCTTGGTGTACCTAAATACAAAAGAGCTGTTGAATTTCCCCCGATGCTTGGCCGGGCTTCACGTTCACTACCCAAAGATGGTGATATGTTTCAAGGAGTTGTCCTACCAAAGGGCTTTGCTGAATATCTGCGACAGCCAAATGCTGCTTGAGCTGTCAGTTTACACTGCTTTCCAGGAAAATATTAATTTTGACTGACGAGATTTTAAATTTAAAAAAAATCGAAAAATCGAACATTAGCCAGATATGATTATGGAGAAGGAAATAGAAAAAGTAAAGGGGCTCAATCTTATGGAGGGAAGGAAAAGATAAAGGAAATGGAAAAGCTTGAAAGAAAAAATTCTAAAATAGAAGCATAACTATCAAGAAAAAGAAAGGAGTAGAGATAAGTTTTTCAAATGTTCATTTAGATGGTCTCAGTCTGGATAAAATATGATAATCAAAGCACAAAATGCAGCTGCACGCCCTTTACAGGGGTATTTACAGGCAAAGACTAAAGACCCAAATTAGGCAACTTTGTACCATATAAGATTTATCAAAGTGGGATTTTAAAAATAGAGCTTGAAAATAGAGCTACTGTAATTTCTACTCATAAATTTTCACACAGGAAGACAGCGAGAATACAGATAAATTGAACAATATTAAAACTGTTAAAAAAATAAAATAAATAAAAAAAATAAAACTGTTATACTTAAGAAACCTGAATCCTACGCACATTTTATAAGTACATGTGAAACAGTAATAATTAGCTATGCACTGTCCAGAAGGATTCAAAGAGTCTGAAATTTTGAGTAGCTGAACAAAGCTGGACGTACCTTCCTCAATCTTTTTGTTTTTAAGGAAATGACTATTATTCATTGATAAGCCATTTTAATTGTTTTTTCTTATATTTTCATCCAGGTTATTCATAAATCTAACATCAAATCTGATGCAAAGTGTATTTTTCTTACACCATGTGCTTCTCTATGTCCTTGAGGCTATTCATATAGGCCCTTAATATTTCTATCTACATATATCAATAGTTGCTAATCATCAGTGTGACTGTGAATTTCTTCCTTTGTTAAAATGGCTTTTTGTGGTCTTCCTTAGCCACACCTTTACCATTAGTTCTTCCATTTAGTGGATACTGAAGAAAATGAATGTGTGTGTGTGTGTGTGTGTGTGTGTGTGTGTGTGTGTGTGTGTGTATGTGTGTGTGTGTGTGAGGTGGGGGTAGAGAGAGAGATAGAGAAGGCACATGTATGTTCATGTGTATGTTTGAGTGTATAATTATAAGAGAAGCACCTGTAGATGATCTGAAAAAAGAGAAAACTGAAAAAGATAAATTGAGTAAAAAGATAAAACACTTTACATAACACTTTCTAGATGTCTTAGTTACTTCTCATTGCTGAGACAAACTACCCAAAGCCCAAACTGAAGGAAGGAAGGTTTATTAGGTTCACATTTTGGGGAGGTTTCACTCCATACTTGGCTGGCTCCAAGGCAGAGCGGCACATGGCAGAGGGCAAAAGTTCATGCTGGTGGAAGACAACAAAGGCAACAAGAGCACAAAGGGAGGAGTAGGAGAGCAGCCACTTTCCCTCCCCTGTGCTGTATGCAGGCTACTCTCCCCAGGGTAGGTGCAGTACGCACACCAGTAATCCCAGAATTAGACCATTAATCAGTCACAAACTCTAGCATCCCCCATGACTGCATGACACTTTGCGGGGGAGGGTATCCAGATACAAACCATAATACACCTATAATACTAACATGCTTAATTCTAGCATTGCACCATGAATCAGTCACACACTCTAGATTCAGCCATCTCTGAAAAAGCCTAATCTAAACTTTTATGAAGTTTTTCAGTGGATCTCTAAACACAAACAATAACAGAATGCATATATTTCCACTTCCTCATCATATTTGTTCTGTCTAGTGGTTTAACAGATCGTATGATGCCCACCTCCAAAGGGAAGCATAATCTGCTTTATTCAGTTGACCAGTTCAATGTTAATATCATACAAAATTTCCTTCACAAAACACCTAGGAAAAAATTAAACTCTCAGGGTACACTGTGTACACTCAAACCATAAAAATTACTGTCACAATACTTCTGAGACTTAGTGGGGCTAAATCATGTATTCCAAGTCAATATTTCAATTATCAGTAAATGCTCTCTGAGCCACACTTGTATTCTAACCACTTTGATTTATGACACTGAGGATCCAGACCCAGGCACAATCTCTTGACACGGGCCAGAACAGGTTGGATCATTCTACAAGTGCTTCTGAAGTTATGAACCTTGTTTTCTCGAAGTTCATGTAGATTTTTCACAAACATATTACATAAGGACCTGGCTTTAGTGTATAGTCTAGATTATAAGAGAGGCAGATGTACATCACCTTTAAGGATGTAGCTTTAGCTGAGGATTAAGCACAGAAGACCAGCCCACAAAAATGAAAGCTATCTCTCCAGTCAGAGGTTTCAACAGGAACTGAGCTTTCAGTGCTGTTAAATACTTTAATATATAATATCCAACCCTTGTCTCAGGATCCTACTATCGCCAAGCCAGAACAAACCTTGTCCCAGGAAACTTCCTAGAGGAAATTATGTAACTTTCCCCCTTTCTGTGATAGTCTCCTAATTAAGTCTTACACCAAATAGTAACCTTTTTTCTCACCCTTGAATGCAAGAATAAAATGGATTTCTATACGTTTTTAAAGAAAATCTCAATTTTTTATTCTTGTTAGGTTGGTGAGTCATCAGATCTGCCTTGTATTCACTTCCTCTTATGCACTGATTACCAGCATCAGCTAGTTAGTTCAAAACTGCTTATATTTATTTATAAACTACTTCAAAAGTTCTAGGGTGTAGCTGTAATAGTCATTTGACCCAGATATCTCATATTAGCATGTCCCCTGAAAGGTTTTGCAATTGTATCACTGCAAACAGCTGAAAGAATCAAAACTCTTAGAGTTGAATATTGAACTGGAAAGCAGTTGCACCGTAGGCTTTCTTCAAATTAATCAAGTGCTTTGGAGCTAGAATGTCCCTTTAGAGTTTCCTCTGATTTGAAATAACGGGGCCAAGTGTTCTGCAGCTTCTGTATCAGCCAGTCATTGACTACAAGCTTCCCAAGATAAAGGACATCCCATTAAAACAGCTATTACAATCAAACATGAAAAGGTGGACAGCTTCATTAGTCATAAAGTTAATTCAATTAGCAGTTGATACCACGAGAATGACTAAAATTGAAAGGCTGGCAAACAATTGTTGTCAAGGACCTAGAGTAATTAAGAAATATTGTCCACTGTTGAAAGCTGAGTAAAAATGTACAATCTCTTGAAAATATTCTTTGATAATATCTTCTCAAGTTGGGTGAATGTGAACTGAATGAATTAACAGTTATAACCCAAAAAGTATATTCCAAAGCACTATTCTTGTACTTACCAAATGCGTACGATAGAACAGCTAATAGGAAACGCCTGCCTGCAGTATTTATAATAAACCAAACTATACTGATTTATAAAACTTGGCTGAGATAAGAGAGAATCAATGTTCTACAACTACATACAATAACATAGATGATTCTCATATACACTGTTTTAAAATATTGTGTGATTACAAAGTGGGCTTAAAATACTATTTAATTTACATATCAGCAAGTCTACATTGTTAGAATACATAATGAGAAATAAATGCTTTTGAAGATGTTAAAAGATTGTGTCCTCCGTAGTCATAGTGCAACTAAAGACTCACATAGAATTATGACACTATTTTTCATTTATAAGTGTTGTAAAAAATCGAACTTTGATATTCCTTTGCATTATATGCACAATATATTACTGAGAGTATAAATTGATGCCAGTCTTAAAGAGGAAGTTTTATACATGATGTATAAAAAATGCTTCTAGATTAGCAAGTGAAAATATTAGCTAAAGTTTCAGGACAGAGATTCCTGAGTACCAACTCTGGACTCTGGGGCGGAGAGTAATATTTTGCTTTGTAAAGTACCTCCCAGGTATTGTGGATGTTTTTATTTTGTTTTAGTTTGTTTATTTCATTTTGACAAACTACACTTTAAAGGTACCTGAGACTTAATTTCACTTCTAAGAATTTATTTTTCATGCACCTGTGAATGTTTCCATCAGAAAAAATTATCACCAAACTTCAAAAAAAGCATACATTGGGGCTGGGGATATAGCTCAGTGGAATAAGCGCCTGCCTAGCAAGCGCAGGGTCCTGAGTTCGATCCCCAGTACCGCAAAAAAAAAAAAAAAAAAAAAAAAAAGCATACATTTTTATGTGCTTATGCTTTAGTGGGAAAGCATTTATAATAACAAAGCTTATGGAAAGCTGTGTGGTGAAAAATTCCCTCATACTGATTTCAAATCAGTTATTCAGCCCCAAAGCTCTCTACCTCCTCAAGATTAAGCAAGCAAGCATTGCTACTAATCTTTAGCTTTAATGTATAGATTTTTTTGAAAATGAAAGCATTCAGAAGTGTTATGTACATGTAGCAACTGTCTGTGGTGAATGTAATTTCTATGTACCACAGACAAGTTCAAATAAAAATGGATTAAAATTAAAACTAGAAAATAAATGCAAATCTGATAGGCTTTCTGTTTATACTCTTTGCTCAGCAAATTCATGGATAGCAGAGAAGTAACTACTTGTTTTATGTAAATCTTATGAGTGATTATATAGCCTACTAAAAATAACACTTTAAACAATAATGATCATGGTAACTATTGTTACAGCTGTAATGGTTCTCTGACACTTCAAGGGTTTCCACACAAATTTTTAAACTCATAATATCTTTTATTTGGTGTCCAGATAGCATTTGTTGGCATCATCTACCACAGGAACATAAATACTTATGATTCGTCAAAGAATTTGCTTGAAGGACTCTGGTTTATTTTAGACAAGGAGAGGAATTCACAAAAGATTGAGAAACAGGAAAAATCATTTTTCTCCCAGACCCCTGAGATCTGGGCATTGATTTCAGCAAATGGCCAAGGAGGGTTCGTACCCAGACTTGTGTGGTTTAGACCAGGAGATTTCATTTACAAACAATTGAGAAAAATGGAAACTTTGGGAAAAGCTTGCTCTTCCAATCTCGGCAAAATTCCTGACTTCAGTTTCTCCAGGCATCTGATAGATGTTATACAGTCATTCTCCTATATGAACAAGCTTCCTATAAGTGACTCTGTTTCTTGTACAAAACTTGAAGGTTATCTGCAAATACTGAGATCCCCTTTGCAATGGTTTTACAAATTTAGGAAAAAAATGTGAATTTTCATTTCAGGGTTCTCCAATATTTGCTTCTTGGGTCATGGTCCTCTTCATACTAGTATATATTTCTGTGAAACAGGTTAAATACAGAATGAAACGTTGCACTGTCAGACGTCATGTAAGTATGGTTCACAAAACTCTGAGAATATTTCCTCTGATGTCACCAGTCATGCAAAGTAAACACGAGTGAATTTTTCCCTGGATATTGGCAAACATTGGGCTTTTCACATTATTCATATAGGAATGACTAATGGACTTGCAGAAGACTATATCATTTAAGAAAGGTTGAATTTTAATCACACACTCTATCCTTTGTGATAAATTGCATAATAACCTCATTGCCTGTGATATTGGTAACCTTTCTGACACAAACGCAGAAAAATTACACAGTATTATCTTCGAACAAAAGGGTATTTATAACATCATTTATGTTTTCCTGAGTCTCTCCTAGTGCTTGAGATAAGCTTTGATTAACTAATTAAAATAGTTCATTTATTTTGGCTTTTTGAGACAGGGTCTCGCTATGTAATTCACTATATAGCCCTGTTGGTACTCATATTTATGGCGATCCTCCTGCTTCAACCTCCCAAGTGCTAGGATTGCATGCATGCACCACCAGGCCCGGCTTGAGTAATTTAGTTACAATGCATTGAACATTGATTTCTAAAGTGCTATTTTATTCTTTCTATTTAACAAATACACAGTTTTCAGTAGGCACTTTATTGGGGCCAGGGGAACACAATCTATGAAGAGTAAAAGGCATTACAATCAGAGCATATTTCATCTGAACCAAAGCAGATTGTGTAGAAATGGCCTTTAAAGTAATAGTATTACAAGTGAATTTTTCAAATTATATTCATCTAGTTGATTTAAATATTTTATTTAAAATGTTTCCAGTTTTCTTTTTTGAGATTGCTAGTTGTATATTCAGTCTGGCCTTGAATTCACTACATAGCCCAGGCTGGTCTCAGACTCACAGGATTCTCCTGCTTCCGTCTCCCCAGTGGTGGCATGAAAAACACATACACCACCATGCCTGGCTGGCTTCAGTCTTAAACTTTTCTCTGAGAACACATCAACAGAGTTTTTAAGATGATTGTGGTCTCCTTTCATTAATATTTAAAGTCAGTATTTTCATCCCTTTTGAAATATTCTGCTAGTATCAGATAATAGTTCCTAACCCAATGTACAGAGATTCCAAAAAAAAAAATGGTTTTCTTAAACATGTTCCATATACTCTTTCTCTTAAGATGTACATCTCTATTGTTTGTCTGACTTCTTTAGAAATGCGTAATTTTCTAGAACAGTTTTAAATTTTGTCTCTTTCTCCTTAATATTTTATCAATAAATTCTATTTTTCTTTGTTAGTCTTCTCCAGAGGATTAAAATATTATATACTGTAAACACTAACTTACAATTGAATTTTACAGGTGTGTCTTTTAAAACTTCTCACCACGAAACCTTTTAAATGACTAAGTGTGTTTTACTTCTACACGTTTATTTCGTATTCACTATCATTTTCTCTGTGTTCCATTCAATGCCAGAAATACCCATGTGATCCCTCCACTGTGGCATCTTCAGTGCATTGAGCTTTAAACCTTCATTATTTTTATGTCTACATAATTTCTGTTTCTTCTCTAAGCCCTGAAATAGTGCTTGGGCTTTCTAAGCATTTCAAAGCCAGTAAGATACTCTACTAAATGAAGGAAAATCTACTTATGAGCCTTTCCAGTAAGCATGAATCATTTACTCTTTCCACAAATAAACTTGACCGCTCATTCACCAGGAAAATTCCTAGGCTATGTGGAAATTATATTTTTTAATTTGTGATTAATCCTAAACCTAATTTTTTTAATGTAGTCAATTCTGTCCAAAGTCTTCCAGTGTCACCAGATAAATGTCTTCATCATTTTTCTGTCCTTCCAGAGTTAAAATGTCATGATCAGATGATTATTTGTCTTCAAGGCCTCCTGTAAAATGCAAGACACTTCCTGGGAGAGTTTCACCTAAACTTCTACCATTGCTTCTAAATCAAATCATTCCAAGCAGCCCTAGGAAATCCTGAAGAGGATGCTACACTACCTCAAAGCACAGTGACTATGCATCTACATGCAGGTCATATATGAAGAAATCATAGCTGTGAGCCCAAATAATATGGGAAGCTACCTAATTTGATTTGACCCAAAGATAGCTGGAAAACAAAAAAAGGAACAAGTCTGAATGTATCAGGAAGTCCTGCTAATTTCCAAAAAATTGAGAGAAATAGTGCATTTTTTACAGTTATCAGGATTGTGACTATCAGATTTGACGTCAGTTTTTTTTTTTATTTTAGAAACATAAAAGTACAAAAACATATTGACAAACAGACACCCATTATCATAGAAAATAGTACAATCACAACTAATCTATAGACAAGGTGATATGGTCTCAACAGTAGTTGTTGCTTTATCCATTGATATCCTCGAATTGTAGATGTATGGACCCATATACAGACATGCAAATTTAGTCAGACAGTTTATCCTCT